>JACXGI010003988.1:0-17128 GCA_016801175.1 Esox masquinongy
CTCTGCCTGCCTGTCTGTCTGCCCCTCTGCCTGCCGCTTTGTCTGTCTGCCTGTCTGTCTGCCTGTCTGCCTGCCTCTCTGCCTGCCCCTCTGCCTGCCTGTCTGTCTGCCCCTCTGCCTGCCCCTCTGCCTGCCTGTCTGTCTGCCCCTCTGCCTGCCTCTCTGTCTGTCCCTCTGCCTGCCTCTCTGTCTGTCCCTCTGCCTGCCTCTCTGTCTGTCCCTCTGCCTGCCTCTCTGTCTGTCTGCCTGCCTCTCTGTCTGCGTTTCGAAACAACTAAGGTAGAATCTGCAATATGTCCTATAAACTGAAGTCTTCAGGCAATATTGACTATCTAATCACAAGCCAACACATTCTCTATGCAAGTTGCCAAAGACCTCAAGTCCTTATTCGTCTTCCATCTGTGTTATTATAGGCAGAGTAGAGATTTATTGTACTATTTGATTAATTCTGCAGAAGTTGTGTAGCTGTCCTGTCTTGGATTTTGTGAAAGTTCCCAGAATGTTTTCATAACGCTGAACTGTCTAATTGTACTGATGATTATACAATGGTTGTAAGAAAAATGTGTCTGATGTTTCAAGAACCTTCACAGAAAGTTGTTTTCTACTCTTGCAGCAGTTTGTTAATACATTATTTGCTGGTAAATTTTTTTGTTTTGTTTGCTGGAACGGGACATGTTATATAGAATTTTGCAGACATGCACTAAATATTAGTCAATTTTAGAAGTAGATTTCTAGTAAATGTATTTTTTTTATAAATGTTTTGAAGATTTTTGGAATATTTTCATTGTACGTACTGTATGAAAACTCTGTGACAGTTTCCAGTTTCCTTGGTAAATATATTTTTACTATTAGTCTACTAGGCTCTGTCTCACCCTCTTAACCTTGTCTTGCAAAAGCAATTAAAGTCCTTCTGTAATTGCCTATGCAGTTGATTAGATTTTGGTAAAAAAAACATAAATATTGCCATAGAACATTTTTTTTGCTTTACTTTTTCTTAGCACGGCTTATTGATGGACAAAGTTAGAATGTATCGTGGTGAATAAGCATGGTTGGCCGGTCTCCATCTCACAATCTTTACATGAAGCAGCCGATCAGCCATCTGTTTTGTCTATCTGTCCACACGATGATTTTCACCCTTGTTAAAAAATTTTTTATAAAGATATGTCATGTCCCAAAATATAGGGAAATTATATTATTTTATACAATTGCTAAGAGAGAAAGTCCTTCATTGTGTAAAATTATTGGCACTTCTAAAGATTGTTTTAACTTTCTTATAAGTAAATTATCAGTCTGAAGGGACTGTATTGTGGCCTCCCATGGTTTCAACTTTTACTGGGGTGTATACGTTTTTAACATGCATGTAAAATCCATTTGCCATCATTCACCATGGGGAAAAGAGAAAAATGGTTGTGAACATTCAAATATCACGGAGTGGGTACAGATTGGTGTTGAAAGAAGGATGAACATGCACAAAATAACCTCCTTCCTACTGGGAAGATGGTTTGAAATTTTAGATTTTACTGGCCTGTATTATCCCATACAGTGGACAACTCTGTCTTCAGACTTGAATCCTTTTGAAAACATGTGGTTTGGATTAAAGAGGGCAGTGTGAGGAATGGAGGAATGGTCTAAGATCCCTTCCAATGTGTTCTCCAATCTTAAAAAAAAAATAGAGGAAAAGGGCTCAGTGTTCTTATGCTTGCAGCAAAATCCTGAAAACAAGGATGCCAATAGATTTTTTTTTCCATGGTATTTTTGGAAATACATATATCATTTCAGAAATGTGTACTTTTGGTTGTGTACCTTGAATTGTAGATTGAGTACAATATAGCTCAATACCTGTGCTTTCTTTTTTCATTTTTTTTATTCACACTGATTCAACACACCTGGAGTAGAGGAACACCTATGTGAGAAGGTTGTTCAATGACTGCTTTAGTTCAGCACTATTGTTTCCTCAACTCATAATAAAGCTCTGGACACGAAGCTTAACACATTTTCTTGATTAGTTTGCTTTAGTCAGTCATTTTTTTGTAATAAAATTGTCGTGGACAATACCAGCAATTAAGTATTTTGTTGAACGGTCTGTTCCTTATTCATCCTTTTCACTGATAAGTAAAACTTGAAACTTTATGGTCCTGACAGCTGCACATTGTTACAGCTGTATCTTTGTGTAAAATCATAATCATTCCATGTTAAATTAATCTCTCTTGTGTTTCTTTGTCTCCCCTCAGGCCAGTGAAGAAGAAGCCGGAACCAACAGACTTTAGCTTGATGAAGCCAGCGCAGAAACGCAAACTCCTGTAAGACCCGCTGACATTAACCTGTACCTGAACACTATTAAATGACCACTGATGATCATGACCTATGTGAAATAAAACCACTCGCTTAAGCCATCTTAGCGGTCTGCTGTTACTGCCCTCATCCGCTGGTAACATGAGCTGGATCTGAATTTAGTTTGGCCCTCTACAGGCTGTCCAGCGACAACAGTACCGGTGCTTCGTCTATCTGTCCTCTTCACCGCCACACACCAACAGATCTAAAACTACATTGTTTACACATTCAATATTCTCTTACTTAAGAAGGGATCAAGTTATGGTCCTAAAACAGATTCAGTCTGGCCTATGATCGCTTTGAGTATAACAAAAGTGGGTTAAAGAAACCTTCCGGCCACTCTTTAAACTAGATTAAAAGTATGTAGCAATGGTGTAATTCTTGCCAGCAAAATTGATTTTGACCAACAAAATATTTGCCCCCCCCCCCCGCGTTTCAATATCCTTATGTGAAGACCATTTGATGTGAAGCTTGCTAATTCTGAGAGCATTCCAGATAATGCCCACGTTCCATTTACTTGTTCCTGTTTATTATTGCGAATGTTCATCGCCATAAATATTTCATACTTGTTTTCATTGCAGGGAAAGTGAGACCAGCCGGTTTAGTGAAGCTGTGAAGAACCTGGCACACAGCACGACCAACCCTCTGACAGCTATTGGTGAACACTTAAGGAAGAGACTGAAGCAAGAGGAGGAACAAAAGCCCAGCTAACACGCTGGATGGATTGTCCCATTTTGGATCTGCAGTCGAGCTGTCCACCAACTACCCAAAGGCACGGTCGTGTTTGAGATTGGCACTTTGCTGTATGTGTAGGTCGTACAAAGAGTGACGCTCCTGAACATGACCATGGTGTGAGAAAGCTCCTGCCTTTATTTAAGAGGAACCCAGATGCCTGCATCCCTGTCCCCAATCTGCCATACCTCCAGAAAGTACAGCTGTTGGTTGAAGTGGTTTTGTTCATTGTGCTCTGTACCAGTAAATCATACAAGTGGACTTACAGTTGACCACGCCATCAGTGCTGGAGTAGTTGAACGGTCACTTTTGTGGATGAAAATGAATGAAATGTTGAGAGTAGAACTGTCATCCAGAAGTCTTCTTTCAAATTTTGTACAGTATCTCTTCCACATTTCTAATGTAATAGGCAATATTAAAAATGCAATACAGTACATTTAAAACGTGTCTTTGGTTTTGTATAAAACGATGTTACACCTTTGTTATACTGATGTTTATAGAGATCCAGGCCCGGCGCCACGGGGGGGGCAAAAGGGGGCATTGCCCCTCCAGATAGATTTGTGCCCCCTCGGTTTTGTTTCCCCATAAACACCGCAAATGGTATATGAATTAGATATGCCCCCTCCAATATGAAAAATGCCCCCTTAGTCATGCATCCTGCAGCCGGGCCTGTAGAGATCTGTTTGTGATGGGTGGATAACGTTACGTTCTGAATTGTTTGATGAGCGATCAGCTCCAGGGGCTGGAAGATCACCCCAGCAGCATATCCATGGAAACAAACTGTCTACTGTGTGTGACGCTGGTCCAGAAGGCTGAACACAGGAAATGTGTTCAGCCTGGAACTGATGGGGAAACTGGCTTAGATGTCTTAAACTGTGAGAACAGCGTATGTGTGTCCCAAATGTCACTGTTCCGTATTAAGTGCACTTTTTGACCAGGGTGCCATTTGGATTTCAACAGGACGTAAAGCCCGGAGAAGAAAGAATAGGGTAGAGAGAAAGACGACAGATCATAGATTGGTGGCCAAGAGTTTTATTATTGATACATTCCGTCACCAAATCTGATGACGTTAGAGAAATTTGAAAAGAAATTAGGTTTCATTAATAATGCTTGATATGATAGGAATATCTACAGAGCAAAGTGTTGGGGAAGTTCTAGTCAGAGTTGCATAGCCTGTAATTGCTTGGTGCACTGCCTGTGACGGACATTCTGCTCTGCATCCACACAGAATGATTGACAGGCAGAGGATCTCCAGCAGGTCGGCAGTAGTCCTCAAACTCAGTTGAGAGTTTTACTTGTGTCATTTTCTCACTGAATTGTTTATTTTTAATCTGATAAAAGGGGGAAATTGGTCAGGTGTTTGAATACTTCTGCAAAGCTCTGTAGCGTACATTCTGTCTAGGAAGCGGGGGAATAGGCTAGAATTGGGTTTCCCTTTATAAATAAAATCTCAAAGACTGCATTGGGGACAGTGCCTTCCTGACTCTGCTACTCTCTACCCATTGTCAGCCTTGTCTAAGTGCTTAAGGGGTTAATACTCCCTCTGGCCTGGGTCTTAACATTCACACGCCAGCGCGAATGCTTGCACGTGCACACGCACACACATCGAGGGACGCACTCACCACCTCTGCCTGTCTGAAAGGTTGCAACTAAGCAACAGCCCAATTGGCCTCAATTTAGCAGAAGGAATCGATATGGATAAATGCATCTCTAGACATCTCTTACCACAGATCAATCATTGAATTTTAATTGAACGTAAGAACCTGCTTGATGAGATGATTGTGATATATTGAAGTAAGACATCCGGGTGTTAAGAAGTTTTATGGTCATTATACGAAGCCTAAGTGCTCTACTTAGACAAAACACATCACAGAATGTGGCAATAACATTTTTGTTTGTTCCTCTTGGTCCTCTTTTTGGTTCTGGATCAAGTTCTGAATTGATTGTATCAAAAACAATTCGGCTGCAAAACAGAAGTGTTCTTTAAAACGTTCTCTTAAGGACACAGCCAAAGAGACTCAAGTAGGGCCTAGAATGCGGTTTTTTTTAATCTCAGGGTATATGAGAGCTGAATGTTATAGCTCTTGTCTTACCCTTTTGTCTCCATCCCTTCCAGCTGGCCTATTTTTCATACATAACTCTTGCTCTAGGACCATGCTGGGTAGAGACAGGAAAGAACAAACTGTATGACTGGTTCATTAGGGTCTGTCTTCAACACAGGCGTCCGCTAGTAAATCACAACAAAAACTAAACTAAACTGCAGTAAACAGCCCTACTTATAGAAGGACACCTTATTATCCTAATGCCTTAACTAACAAGTAGTGACTTTGGGGATGACTCACTGGAGAGTGCAGCTATTATCTGATTCATGCATGAAGCCAGCAGTGGCGTGTGTGTGTTTTTGTGCGTGTGTGTGTTAAGTCCAACTGGCTCCTGTGGAACATCTTCAGGGCTGTCGGCAGACATGAATGCCTGCAATGAATCTCACTCCCAATGGGCAGTTGAAATGATTCAGTGCAACTCACTCACACCGAGCGCATTTCAGGGCAGTGAAGACCTGTCAATAATGAATGAGATTGCATACATAATGTGTGGCGACTGTCAGAGCATGTGCTTGTGAAAGCATATTTTCTATTCAGATGTATTAATTCGCAATCTATAAGCATACTTTAGCTTAGATATTGACTGATGAAGCTGCATTCATATTCAGGTAAACATTGAATATTACAATAAGCCTAAATCACACAATAACAAACTAATAAAAAAAGATAAATTATTACACAGGAAATGTAAATTCATTACTATACCCTGCTTTGTTTTGACACTGCTTTGTTTCAGAGGAAAATTCATTCACAGTACTAAATTTGCCATTCATGAGAATTACAGATATTTGGGAGATTATGAGCGGAGGGCATTTTGAGAGCCTGCCTCACATCCCCAGGATGACAATGCACAGTAAGACTATAACAGCCATAGCAATACAATACGTGTGCCCTGTGCCTGAATGATGGTCTTACTAAAACTACTATTTACAGGAGTTTAGAGCTGTCATTAAACTATTAACAATTTATCTTTCTGCTCCGACTTTTATTGCAGACCAGTTAAAATCAATATTGTTAATATAACCTTTTATGAACCTCAGGGCAAAATCGCTTTATGGAAGCATGTCATTCCTCAGAATATTTATAGGTATGCCTAAAATTGTGTTGTATTTTATGTGTATGATTAGTAGCCTGTATGACGTTTCTATAAAGATAGCTGATCGTTGAATATAACAAATAGGTAAATGTTTTCAATCAATGATGAGTACGATTGCGTCCAATCCGCGGGCACAATTCACTTGTCAATGCGTATTTCGCGTACCCCAATCTGGTCCCATTTCTTCGTATCCACCTCTCTTCTCCTATCCAATCCGGACAGGCGTAAACTGACTAGAATGTAGCCTCATTAAGTTCCCGGGGAAGCCACAGCACGGCTCCAACATTTTCTTATCCAATGAAATCAGTGCGTTTGATTTTTCTTTCGTGCTGCGTGGATTTTGTGTCTGGCAACCTTAGCTGCTGTCCACCACCATTGTTTTGCTTGGTGCTTAAAGCGTACGCACGTTCGAACCCTCATCTGCACCAGACAAAGCTGTCAAGTGTGTAGTTAGCGCCTTTTGACGTAGGACGAGCGACTGTAGATTGAGCAAGGTATGTGAAGAACAATACCGATTTCGTTGCCCCAGATTTTGTAAGTACCGGCGTCTTATATTACCCATTGTATGTGATCATCAGTTGTTTTATGCAGATCGATATTTTATCTATGTACACTTGTTACCACATATGTGTTCAAACAGCCATTCTTAACAGTCGGCTATTATTGTTTGAGCAGCATATATTTGTTTTCCCGTTTGTTTATAAAATTACATAACCCTCCAAAATAATCTTCCTAGTGTATTTTACATTTCGCATGGCACGCCATGCAGTGTTACAGTTGCTATAAATTGTGCGCCAACCAAATTGTATGACGAAAGAGGCAACATCACTGGCCTAGGATCACAAAACCAATGTGTTAATATTCAGAAATATACGTAATAGCTGACTATTAATAATCGACGATTCCAGTAAGTCCTGTGATCGTAGGGTGGTTGTATTTTACATCAACCGAAGCTCTTCATCACGAAACAGTTCTCTTATGCCAGAAGAGGTCACAATGATTAGAGTAAATGCCAGTCGCTTCTCTACTTTGACTTTCCATAAGGGCATTCTGTACACATCACACAGCAGCTGTGACCGGCGCATAAGTTTACAGGTTCCTAAATGCTGCGTTGTATAGGCCTGCCAAACAGGGATGGGATGCACTGGTGAAGCAACTCATTGCTATCCCTTATGAATGATATTGAGTAAAATACTAAATATGTTTTTAATAAACGTAGGGAATAGGTGTTACTACTTAATGTTAAATAAAATAAGCCAGCCAGGTATTTATTAAATGTTTTCTAATGTATATATATTTGTCTTTTTCACATTTTTTTACGCATGAAAATTAAGTTATTACACTTCTTTTTCCTATAAAAACGAAAGAAAAAAAACAACGTTATCAGCCTGCCCTGGGTCAGGTATGTGGTACGAATGTAAGACTTCAAACGGTATAATTGCGTTAGAGCTCAACACACCACTGACAACACTAATCAGTCAGCTGACAAAATCAATGTCCTTTCTGACCGTCAGTCTTTTTGGCCAATCGGCGGTTAGTGCTTCGGGCTCTCAACATCCTCAGTTGACTTATTGGGTATTTCAATGTGTTACCAAGGTTAGTGCTCTGTGCAACACTGTGAGCTTATTAACCTACTGGAGACCATTATTTGGAATGTTAATTTGCGTTTATTCATGCTTATTTTGAAATTGTATATTTTATTCTTGTTTGTCGTTACAGTAATTATATTTATCTTTGTTTTTTTTATATCAGTAGATCTCTTAATTTGAGGTGATAACTGAGAGTATCTTTTATCTTGCTGAATACTGGAATCACAGATGACTCGAAAACAAAGCCGTCAAAAACCTTTCGATTTAAAGTGTTAATTGACCAAATTGTATTTCATTCATTCATCTTGCTTCATTGCAGTTTTATAAAAGTCTTAAGAGTCTTAATTTAACATTTTTTATAATTTAAAAACTATAGTTTCAATTGTTGACTAAATGTTATAGTTAAAAGACATTTTTTGAAAGTGCTCAAGTTCTATATTGCTAGGCACATAGATGACCAAGGAAATTTAAAGCAGACAAATGGTTCTAAAGTAGATGAATGGCTTCAAATGAGTGATTTTAGTGCAGAAGGATGTTATGGATAGTCTGGCTATAGACAAGACAAGAAGAGGTTAGAGAGGTGGTGTGGTCTAAACGCATGCTTGCTGTAGGGATTTAAGGGAAGCTTTCTTGTGCAGCTTTTATCCTCTAGTTAACACACTGTTTTCCAGAGGCACACTTCCCAGCTTAAAATTGAATATGTTCTTTACCTTGTAACTACTACTTCTGTGTGGTTTGTGAATGGCATTAAAGAAAACAGTTTTCCTAGTTGTCGAATAAAATATATTTCTATATATATTTCTATATATATATATATATATTGTTTCTGTGTATATATATATATATATATATATTGTGGTTTTTTATAAGTGAATACTCAGCCATTCTCTATTTGCCTTTTGTCTCACAAAAACCCAGCCCCCAATTAATCATTGACACCTTTAGGCAAATCTTGAAAATTCTGTGCCATAAACACATAAGGGTGTATAGGGGTACTTCACAAGTTTTACATGTAGCCTTTTTTACTGTTTTTGTACCTTCAGTTGATATTTGAAACCGTTTTTTTGTTTTGATGATTTGTTGTAAAGATAATTGTGTATCGCGTTTTGCTGAATCATCATTTTCTATTGACTACAATGCAATTTAAAACATGTTATAAATGCTCTAAAACACTCCACACCAACTTTAATTACACTAGAGTCTCATTCTAGTCTCTAAACTAAATTAAAATTAAATAAATCAGTTTTCTTATGAATCTGGATTTGTATATTTTTGTGGTTGTTATAAGCGGGGTCTTTCAAATTTGAATTTATTGCGTGGTGAAACAGCTCTTTTTGTTTTGTTTTGTTGCAGGGACATCCAGGATGTGATTCTAATGTAATATGAGTTGGTTTGGAGTGTTTATGAGCATTTTATAACAGGCTTAGACACATTTTCATAATGCATTTTAAAGTCAGTCATCCATTCCAGGGGCCATGCTAATGGTCTGATTCTTTATGTAACGAAATACCCAAAATCACCTACCCGAAAGTGCGGGTCTATACTTCTAGTGTTTGTGTCTCTCCCTGACTGAGGTACTCATTCTGAGGTATTTTTAGTTCATGGTCCTCAGGACAGGCAGTCATAATTTTAACCAGACTAGCCCTCACTCGAGGACCTGCTAGAGTAATATTGAAATTCTTGTGACTGATGGGACATAAACTAATGAGGGATCAGTTATAATTCAGGTTACTTGAGGATTGTGCAATTTGTACGGAACGTGAAGCCAAATTGTTTTCTCACATTGTCACACTCGCTGCATTACTTTAAATGGCAGGAAATGCTTTGTGAGAAGAGAATCAATAATCATTTTTAATTGCTGATAAGAGCTGTTGTTTTAACAAAATACTTTTTAAAACTTGTACTTTGAATCTACGTCTAGCTATGACTCTGAATTTTATTGTGCAAATATTTCTTATTAATGTAAGGCAACCTTCACTCTTATCACTGTGCCGTTAATCCAATAACAAGGACTAGTAATTTTTTGTACAAACTAATACTTTGTGTAACTATTCTTTGTAATTGTAATTTCAGATTTATGTGTGCGTGTGTGTGTATATATGTGTGTGAATGCTAGTGACAACACCAGAACTCTTTAAATCTACCTCAGAGGGCTCATTTCCTCTGTCATGATTCATGTGTACCTCCTTCTATTCTAGCATCTTTCCATCTATCCTCCCCTCCCTCTCTCTATCACACATTATCTCTTTATCCCCTCCTCTCTCACAGTCTCTCTCTCAATATTTTTCTTTTTCAGTCTCTTTCTCTTTTGATCTCTCTCTCTTTATTCCTCTTTGTCCCGCTCTACCTTAATATCTATTTCCCCAAAATAAACTGCCGGTACTAAAAAGTAAGTGATATAGTGGCCACTTTGTTCTATTCCTGGATTCATCAACGTACTCTTGTTCATTGACATCTAAGGAATCTGTGTACTGTCACTGGTTGCATTTAGCTTCCCCTTGAATATGTTTAATACTGTGTAACGATCTCGTAGCAATAGCAGTGTAGACCTCCTAGCCTTTGGTTTTCCATCAGATTAATCCCTGTCACTGCAAAAGAGGTAAAAGCTGTGCTCCTGTCGTCAGTATTACACAGTTTTATATGTCCCAGAGCTTCTCTCCATCATCCTCTCTCACCCTTTTAGTTCAACTCTAGTTCCCCTTCAAAGTGGGTACATGGATGCTCAATGGGCCAAATGATTCACATTGTCTATAACCTCTTCCCCAGGCGACTGTGTATTTAATCCTGGGACCACAACCATTTGAAGTTAGCCTTAGCAGGTGTGACCATATATCATTCTATGAGACTGACCTTACTAACTAAAGTATATGTCACTATTGGCTTTGGCTAAACACAATACTCTAAGATTGGAGAGGCATTTCTGACTTTTGATTGTGTCAAATGAACAAAATGAACACTTGTCCATTACATGCACACGGGGGGAGGTGTTGTTGGAGAAGATTTTTCCATAGACTAAAGTCAAGGAGTCTGCAACAGTTTCGCACGAACGCCTCCAAATGAAAACACGGTCAGGTCCCGGAACATTCCAGAGGCAGCCAGCTGGGCCAGCCCCTGCCCTACACAGCTGCCTGCCATCCAGACCTTGTCAGGAGAAATGTAAGGAGGCCCCAGAAGAGCAGATCAGGGGAGACAGAGAAGAAGAAGACACCAAGTTGACACATTCTATGCCAAAGCCTGCTGCCGTCAATGCTGGCTCTCCTCCAGCAAAGCAGGAGCTGAAGAGGAAGACAGCGAGGTGACGAAGGATTCCCCAGAGACAACGCCACCTCCCCTCCACAGCGGTCTGTCTAGGGAGGTGTCAATGGAAAAGACCCTGACCCCACAATATGCAACACAAACCTATGCCCTTAAGTAGTTTTGTAGACTACCAATGCCATTAATTTGGGAATTTCTTACGACATTGTAATTGACTAATGGAGGCCAAGTTTGACGGATTGGTTAACCAGACCTTCCGTGCATTTGGGGCAGAACTGTTTTCCAACCGGGCCGACTAGGACAAAAGGGCCTATCGACAGGGGGTACTTGAGATGATTGACTTACTGGTAAAATGCACTTTAAGGAATACTTCTTAGGTACTCCCGGCAGGGCAACTTTGAACAAGTAGCGCAGTAAATAGAAACGTTTGGGGACCACTGGAATACTGCAGTGCAATATCCCCGTTTTCATTATTCAGTTCGTATTCCAAATGAACTACTCTGCTATTCTGGGAGGCTTGTCTTCATTAACTTGCTAATAGGGAAAGAAAAAGAGAGGGGTCTCCTCTATTTCAGGCAATAATAACAGGCTAATATTAGTCCTCGGTAGTAATACACTGAGGAACGAGTCAGACACAGAGCTGCCATATGATGGACTAACAGACAGAGAGACAGACAGACTAATAGACTGACTGACAAATACACAGACAGACAAACGAATGCTCTGACTCACTGCTGGTGATCAGATCCTTGGAAATATTACGGTTATGATTACGATTCAATCAGCAAGGGCTATTGTTCATTCCGCGAGAGCCTGGAGAGAGCGCCTGTGGTCAAACTAAAGGTCATACTTTAGCTCTCCGTGTTCTGTGTGTTGTGTCTACTCTTCTTGTCTGAGGACGAGTGCTGCAGACAGCAACAAGCTAATTTTGGTCACTCCGAAGGCTAGCGGTGGCCCGTTTTTCCTCCCTCGCAACCCTGCTTCATCTCCCAACACCCTTTATTTGACTGTGCGTACAACAGACTCTGGGTCGTTACTAGACAGGGTGAGGGCGCGTGTGCGTGATGGTAGGCCAGAGCCGAGAAAACACCCAATGCCGGCTGTTTCAACCGTCATAATGGCTTTATCTCTCCATAAGACCTTGACACACAACCAGGACGAGCTTCAGGCCTCAAATATCATGTCGTGTCATTGCCGTGACTCAATGGGTCAACAGCGTTAAACATTAATCCTTTGACTTGTTTTGTGATATTTTTGGGATGGAGAATATTCGGTTTCCACACGCATGCATGCATAATTTGATCTGCTTCTGATAATGAGACAAGCACCACAGTGTCCTGCGTCGCCCCTTCTCTCCTCCGCCTGCGACCAGAACCAGAGCTGATCAATTCTCGTCTGCCTCCCGGTGCTGTTTATTAACGCAGAGGTCCCGTGTCTATGATGTGTTCTCGTGGTCTTTTAACCTGACCAGGGATGGTGAACAGGACAGGCGAAACTGGTTTCTTTAATAGAGATTGCGAAGAGGCCCAGAGTGAATTGAGGTGTGTGTGTGTGTGTGTGTTGAGATCCTACACCCACCACTCAGATTCTACCTACTGAATCATTTAACACTGTGTGATTTTCCTAACATCTCAGACGGTGCTCCTTACACTGAGTGTGTGTGTGTGTGTGTGTGTGTGTGTGTTGGTTCATTTGAATAAGGGACAACATTTACATTAAAGAGTAAGCAATGTACCACATGGAAGTGGCGTTACTGCTGATATATATGATTTGTATGAAGTGTGGTGTTCATGTCTCTCTCTGTATATCTTTCTTTCTCCCTCTGTGTTTCTGTCTTTCAATTTTGCTCTCTCTCTTGTCTGTCTCCGTCTCTTGCTTTCTGTCTCTTCTCTCTCTCTCTCTCTCTCTCTCTGTATCTCTCTGTCCCCCTCTCTTCCTCGGGCTGTCTTCCTTAACTGATTTTAAATGTAAAGGGCTTTATTGGCATGAGGGAAATTTCTTTCCATTGCCAAAGCATGAAACAATAATAAAAAAGTGTTCTAAGTAAACTTCGCTCACATCAGTTTCAATAAGATAGTCATTTTAAATGTTCTGTTATTATTGCTATGTGTACAGTGATTTCACAATGTGCAAATAGATGAAGAGTGAACTATGCTAATAAAAGCAATAAAGTAATGATAAAAGTCACGTTAGTAGCAAGTGTTTCTGCTTATTGATACAGACTTAGTTACTCAAGGTGCATCAGCCAGGCAACTAAATAGAGGATACACATATTTAGCTTGAAGAGGAGACATTGTATTTCAAAATTTCCTTCAGGCTTTATTAGTTTACAATTTGGAACATGTTTAGTAATTCCACTGAAAAAGGACTATTGCTGAAGAACGTCTTGCCAATGAAGGAGGCCATGTCTCTCTCTCCTACTGTGCTGTGATCACACCACTGTGAACAGCCATGTCTTTTGGTGTCTTCCTTACAGCCGGTGGTCACTGAGCCTGTATTTGGTCTGGATTTGTCTGTTTCTCTGGTAGAGCTACATAGCTACATTCTGTCAATTTCTGTTATCTTTTTTTAGGCACAAATAGCTATGTAGTTCATTACGTGTTTTTTGTTTAATTTTTATGATTTGTCAAATAGGGACTTTTAACAGCCTGAATTCCCTGTTTTTGGATAATTGAGTTGCTAAATGTTTATAACAGCTGACATGGGCAACTTTTTCCAGGGTTCAGCTTTTGGATTTCAAGTCTTCTCAATTGAAGGAATGTTTTGAGGCTTAATTATAAATTTTGACAAAATGTAAGTGTACCTTTCTTTATATTATCAGTTAGAGGGAATTGTCAGAGCTTTGCTCTGTGCAAATTAGTTAGTACTGTTATACTTTTGGATATTTTGAGTATTTCTACACAATTCTGTCAGCAGATATTCTAATGAGTTTTTCTCCCAAGGCTTATAATCTTATATACAAAATGACATCATTTAAAAATTTCCACAAGATTTTAATTATTTAAAATATTTGAAATATTTATTTTGGAACCTGGTCATTACATTCACTGCCAGACCAAAGCCAACAGAGAAGGTGATAGTTTGTCTGAGGTTGATGTACCATAGACCAGCCTTAACTAGGTTTTTTCCCCCAATTTAAACTAGCGTCAACTACTCTCATTGCCAGTTTTCTTTTCTCGAACGGTCATAACTTTACCATGAACATTTCTAGATGCTTCTGTAGACCTTACTCCGTCATTGTTGCTCTTTTCTCTCCCTTCTCTCTCTTCTCTCCGTCTCACTCCTCTCTCCCTTCTCTCTCTTCTCTCCGTCTCACTCCTCTCTCCCTTCTCTCTCTACTCTCCGTCTCACTCCTCTCTCCCTTCTCTCTCTTCTCTCCGTCTCACTCCTCTCTCCCTTCTCTCTCTACTCTCCATCTCACTCCTCTCTCCCTTCTCTCTCTTCTCTCCATCTCACTCCTCTCTCCCTTCTCTCTCTTCTCTCCGTCTCACTCCTCTCTCCCTTCTCTCTCTTCTCTCCGTCTCACTCCTCTCTCCCTTCTCTCCCTTCTCTCTCTCGGCCACACAGACTTAGAAGATATAGTGTAATGTGCCAGGCCAGCTGGAACCTCTGACACAGGGAGACTGATGGCCCGTTGTTCCGAACTGATCCATTACGGCCGGCCCTGCACTTAGTAGCCATTCAGCATCAATGAATTATAAATTATGTTGGGCTACTATTAATACAGCCTTTGAGTCTGTGGCGGGCAGATTATCTGGCTCTGCAGTCCTGTCTGAGGAGGAGAGGGTAGTATTGTGTTATTGCAGTGTCGACGGCTAGTCGGACTCAAACTAGGCTATAGCAAAAACATATGGTGTTTCCCTGTGTGTGGTTTGTCAGACGCACTGATAAGAATTGTACGCCCAATTATATTCATTCTGTTTCTCAAAAAATGACTGATAAATTAGCGACTGCGATGTGGAGAGATTTGCCCATGAATCATTAGATGATTTTTGCAGTGTCTACAGAATTACAGGATTTTCCCTCATAATTTAAACAAGTGGTTTAAATGTTGGTTATTGTAGGCTAGCTTGCTCCACCGCTCTCTGCTTTTCAGACCCTCAAATCTGTCAGCTTGTTACCAAAAAAATACAATTGTGCAGTCAAATTTAACATAGTTAATTTCTAAGGATGTAAAAGAAAAAAGGAATGATAAAAATGGTTCCTCCGGATGTCCAAATGGTTGCACAAACCCACAGTCCTCTTTCTGCTGTATGACGATTGTGACGTTGAGCCTGGGTGTTGTGGCCCAGGCCACAACGCCCCGAAAACTAACGAGCCACATTTCAACCTCCTTCATCAATGTTTCATCACAGTACAGATGTTGTTTCTTAATTTGAAAACAAAAAAAATGATCAAGCCTAACACATAAAAAAACAAGACATGCGTTTAATAATTTAAATATCTTGTCTCTACAGGATTCATCTCTTGCACTGAGGAACTGGTTGAGTTTTAGAAACAACGTCTGAAACATTAGCAGCCAAATGAGTCTGCGATCAGTCTTGCTGTTCTACATGGTAGAACATGGCCACCATTTGCCAGCAGGGCTTTGACTTGTCATTGCTGCACTGATGATGGGCGTCATGTTGAAGACAATGGGTCTACTGATTGTGTGACCATCTCTGTGCTATAGGACTTCAGTATATTTAGTAGCGTTCCCATTTGTCGCTAAAAGCAATGAATAAAGCATCCTGGTATCCAAATCATCAATGTAAAACACAACGTGAATGAAATGCATAAATATTAATAGGACATATACAATAAAAAATACATTTTTTTTATGTTATATGTTTCGCACACTTGTGTGACACAGGAGGTATTTAATTAGTGCTCTGCATTTACCAGCCTCTGTTCCAGACCTGTTAAAAGACCTCTGATTGCATGTCAGGTCTAAGGTGGCAATATTCTGGTAATTTCCCCCAGATCCCTACAAGTTCACTGCTGATTTCAGGAATATTCCAACTTGGTCCCGTATTACTCAGTTGGTAAAGCATGGAGCTTGCAATGCCACAGTTTCTGTGTTCAATTCCCGTGGGGGACTACGGCAAAATATATTAGCTCACTACTATAAGTCGCTCTGTATAAGGGCATCAGCTTGATAACTAAAATGTTAACCAGGATCTCTAGAATAATTTTGACAATTTTGGGAAAGTTACCGTGGCTTGTTTTAGACCCGATCTACAGACCTGCTCTGTCCTTCGTTCTCCATGCAGAGAAATGTGGCTATGAAAATCTATTAGAGTATGAGCCTGGCATAGTTTTTTCATTACCGAGCACCAATCTGTACTGAAACACTGAGCTAAGTGAGGCTGGTCCGCTGTGCTTCTGGGCTTCAGATACTACCAGGCACCCAGCAGCTCAACTGTTCTCTTAGCAGTTCGCATATAGGTCAGAGGCTCTAGTTTAGCTGCCTGCTCAAGTGGTTTACTTAACATTGCTGTGTTAGCTTTTTTTACAGGGATGTACTGATCATGCATAACAGAGAGAAACTGACTGGTGATCCTTGACCCAGATCTTCCTCCCGCTTGTCCTCTGTAAGCCTCAGAGTTCTGATATAATTCTCTGGTTCCGACTAAGTCTGAGTCTTAGAGTAAAATATTATTGCGGTGAGATGAATATGTTGCCGGTTGAATCTGTTTAGTTTGTGGCTGATCAAAGCTGAGTCCGTTGTTAGGATGTGACACGTCTGGAAGAATAGCCTGGGTGTTTTACCCTGACCGCAAACTTCCAGGCATGTCTGTGATATCCTCCCGTCGGGTTGTCGATCATCTGGTGTCACCGTGGTTCACTAGGAAGCTGAAGGTCTCTGTGTGACTCGGTTGGGTTACTCACCAGTCACGACAGGACAGCGAGTCCTCGTGCCCTGAGTCTGAGGGCTGTATTCGCTGAGTCAAACGCCAGTCAACGCTTTCCTCCCTGTCCCGGCCTGGAAGGCGCTGAGTCATTGTGCCTCACCCTTGCCCTTTTGGTCGAATGGTGACCCG
>JACXGI010003988.1:25548-57700 GCA_016801175.1 Esox masquinongy
ATAGTATTAGTTAGTCCAGGGTGGTTTAGGGTGGGGGGATAGTATTAGTTAGTCCAGGGTGGTTTAGGGTGGGGGGATAGTACTGTGACTGTGTAATGTGGGTATGAGGAGATTACACGTCAGTGCACACTGACAGACGAATGGGGGAGGAAGTTTAAATGGGGAATATCTCAGGCACTTGAAACATTAACTTAAAAGCATTAACTGCAGATGTCCTCTGGTCATTTGTGCTTGTATTTATGTAGTAGTACCATAATAATCTCACATGTGGCTCCTTTAAAGTGACATTTTTCTGCCTCCGAACTGGCCGTTTTCACTTTGACTTCTGTGTTCTGCGGGCCGCCAGTTGAAAATCGATGAAGGGGGGATATTCAACGTCGTCTTCTCAGTTCATTTTGTCCTTGTTTGAAGGCTGAGGTCAGAGGCGACGGCTCCACTGTCAGATAGCTGGACCCTGTGGCACCGAGACAAACCAAGCGATCCATATGGTCACCCTGTCGCACCCCTCGATGTCAGCCATTTCTGTTACCCTCCACACCCCACACTATTTACTACCCTTGGCAGGCTACAGTGCATCACAGCCTGATACAGTGGTGAGTGTGTAACAAGTGGGATGTAACTATCCTCATGGGGTATTTCTCAGAGCAGCCTTCGGGCGGATGAGAAACTAACAGATCTGTGTCCCTGTTTCCAATCACATTTAACCTGGCCACCTGTCACCTGACTCTAAATAGTTGCCTCGGACAGCTCTGTAGCGTAATAGTGAAAGCTACAGTACATCTCTCTATTCCTTCACCACGGCTTATGTTTTCACACTTTTTAATTTTATTTTGTCGTTATTTGATTTTGGCACAGTCACCGTTGAACCGTTATCCTAATATTCCACTGCTGTAGACAATTAGAATCTGACGGTTGTAGACAATTGTAACACTTGTAGGGTTAAATTGTCTACAGACACCATTACTGGTGTGACTCATCTCATGCATCTACCTGACCAAGAAGCGTGATTAATGAATACCGCCTTGCGGCTTCCAGCAATCACACCACCGCACTGCGATGTGTTCTACCAGATTCAATAGAACTAGCTTTTTTGCTCAAATGCAACTGTTGCAAGAGTTCCATCTAGTGGACATTCGATGCTACTACTGCATGATGTGTCGCTCTGTCCAATGTTACCACAGCCAGAGTTGGGGAGTAACGGATTACTTGTAATTGTATTTCTCCGGTTTTGGTTGGTTGGATGGCTGGTAAAAACAGAGTATATCTTCGATAATGTTAGCCGAGTCATATAAAATGTTATTTAGTTATCTACTCGACGCATAATTCTCAGAACAATGATAGGCAATAGGCCTACCTGGTGTTATATCTTTTTCAAGTTTCAACGTTTATTTGTCAAATGCACCGAACAACACAGCCAGGACGAGTTGCACTGAAGAACTTTTACAGGAATTGTTTAATAGATTAGGCAACTATCTGTTAGATAGCTGTAACATGGTGCTGGCTTCAAGATAAAACATTATATGGAATTTACCACAACATTTGAGGAGAAAATGTGTGTTGGGAAGCACTCTGCCAAAGGATGATTATATGCATTTGCCGCGGCAACATCTTCTCCGTCCATACTGGTAGGCCATGTGATTCTGCTTGCTTTGCATCTCTGAAAATTGTGTTCATTGGTTATCATTGGCTGCTGACGTCATTTACTTCAAGCTAAGAGTGCAGGTTTATAATCACAGTTTATTTCTTTCATTTGCGTTTTGAAAATCCATCACTGGTGGCCATTATATTCGCAGGTTAGAAACCCATTTCCAAAGGCACTGTACCCTCCGCAACCCAAAAGGTAAAATGCGAATTCCGTTTTTAGCCAGCTATGTAAACTCTAACATTGATTGATCCCGCAAAAGGTGTTCAGTTGGTTATAGGTTATTCCTATTTGTTTTCCGATGCCTCTTAATATGAAAGTAATCTAAAAGTAATTCAAAGTAATCAGATTACGTTACTGAGTTTGAGTAATCAAAAAGTTACGTTACTGATTACAAATGTGGACAGGTAACTTGTAACTGTAACGGATTACATTTAAAAAGTAACCTACCCAACCCTGACCACAGCCAGAATGGACAATAGCCAAGACTTGGCAGGAGGTTTACATACTGCTGTTTATTGTTTCAGATCACTGGATCCACGGAGTCCCCTCAGAACCTACAGCAATAATAAAGGTAGATGACCTATGCTTTTCTTTCTCATTTATTTTTCCTGTTGAAAAAGTCCATTCTAGATTAACAAAATATTATATATTTTTAAATAAAAATGTGTATTTGACTTAAGAATAATGGCTTTGTGTATCAGACAATAATACCGTACCATGGAGATGTGCCGATGTGTTGATATTGAAGTGATCCACCGCACCAAGACTGTCCACACGGGGGCAGTATAGGCTTGAGAATAATTTTTTCATCTGAGGTTCCACATTCAAACCAGAAACCCTAGGAGAACTGCCTGGACAGAAAAAAAGAAAGGGGGGGCTTGTCTTTAATTTAGCTGTTTCGGTTCCTGAAAGTTTATTACTTCTATCAGTCATATTTTGGGTCCAGAATATCTGTGTTGCGTTGAACATCACTGGAGGGCAGAAGAGGTCCTCTAGTGAATTACGCTTTTTATGTTTTCACCAGACCCACAATGCACTAGGCAAATTTTACTTTAACCACTTGTCCTTATGAAATAGCATGTTTTTTAAGATACATTTTGTAGGCATTTTTGTGTTCATTAACCAAGGCTTCACAAAATTACAGTTAATCTTCGTCTCTTTATGAGGCAGAAGAGTATAAGAACTGTCCAAATTTGGCCGATGCCTGAATCAAAGTACTTAGTAGTTAAACCATAATACGTTTTGTCAACATTTGTAAAGTTTGCATTGAATGTCGCCTGCCGTGATGCATTTGTATCGTGTTGACGGACACAGCCGGACGTCATGATGTCACTCCTAAAAAAATATAAATGTGGAATGTCTAAAGCATTTTCAATTACATATTTAGCCCAGTTCATAATAACATGACGACATCTGGCCCACCAACCTGTTTAATGTCTCAGGGAACCAGCAAAAGGCAGCGTGGACACAATACAATACCACTCCAATCATTGTCATGTGCCTCCTCGCCTCCACGGTCTGTACTGCAAAATAGCACATGTCCTCGATGGTGATGTCCATACCGAAACGGAGTTCCAGCCGAGCCGAGTCCTCTATCCATCTCTGTGGATTTTATTATGACGCCCATTAGCTGTTACGGGAAGAAGCAGATACTGGGTTGGCGTCCGTTAAATGGTGTGTGGCTGGTACGGTCACTGGTGTGTGTCGGGACAATAATTACCCCCAGGATTAGTGAGGTCTGCCTGGGG
The DNA here is from genome assembly GCA_016801175.1 of Esox masquinongy. NCBI lineage: Eukaryota > Metazoa > Chordata > Actinopteri > Esociformes > Esocidae > Esox > Esox masquinongy. The sequence goes on from JACXGI010003988.1 coordinate 28,942, forward strand.
GACTGGCACAGCAGAGGCCTGGACTGCTGACTCAGGGAAACGCTCTCCCAGAGCCGGCAGTGTGTCCGTGAAGTGTGTTTGAAGAAATTCATTTCCACCTGGTTGGAATGCTGGAATGAATAGGACTGGGGTGACGGTGACAACATGACAGGTTGAGCGGCGGTTACATCAAAGCCCAGAGGTGCTGAAGAATTATTTCAGATAATTATGTTCCAGTCACAATGCTATTTCCTAGCATTCAAGGGTCCGAATGAATATTGTACTTTATTGGTGCAGGAACCGACCCCAACTCCCACAGAACGTGCATTCCCAAATTGTTCAAACCCCTCTCGTTGGCAGAGAGAGAACACATTTTACAATAAGATAATTTTCAGCAGCTCTGGGTGCAGAACCAGCCTGGGGTCCACCTGTTCAGTATAGAGGCTCAAGAGGTTCAGTAAACGTGTTTTGTTTGTGTGAAAGGGCATGGGACTGGTTGGGGGTTGGTTCACGACCAGGATCGGACAGCGGTGATAATGTGTAGGTGTGTGTGTTGCCTGTGAGGGTCTCAGAAAAGACAGTGAGATTGGCTGCCACCGAAGTGACGTCCCTTTTCTAGCATTCATATAAACGTACCCCCTGGCAAAGCTCATGTCATATCTGAGGGTGTGAGCAATAGGCAGGAGAGAGAGGAACAAGCATAGAGAGAACAAGAGTGATATTTTTGCGCCATTCATTTGACAGCTATTTACCATGCTGAATCACCGTGCCAGACAGCACCTCCTTCTCCTCTGAAACAGACCGACTGCTCTTCCACTTATCCCCCTCCCCTTCTGCTGCTCCCAAAGTTGAATGTGAGGGGAAGGAGAAATGGTCTGTGCCTGGTGCCTGAACAGTACTTAGCAGGGAGAGAAAGCGAGTGAGGGAGGAGCGACAGAGTGCTGTGCATTCAGACCACACCGCTAGATTATCCAGGATTGTTGGGTAGCACTGGCTTTCAAAGGGCAGAAGAAGGAGTTGGAAGTGCGAACTGCACTAGACCTTGCAGGTTAAGAAGCTCCTGAGGCTACACAACAGCCGGCTTCAGAACCTCCAGACCAGCCTTCGGGTCAACGGGGCGGCTTTAGGGGCTAAAGGCCTGCCTAAGGGCGACTGAATGGCTCTGTTTCTGGATGGTTCCCAAACACTGGGGGCCTATTACTGCTTGATCCGGAGGAGGTTCAAGAGGAGGCGCAAGAAACGCTCGGAGCGCAAAGGTACCAGCTCCGGGGCGGCTTGGTTGGACAACGCTTTGTGTGTGTGCTGTGCGGGAGAGCCGGACGGGGTCTGTGAGGCGCGTGTGCAGGAGCATGTCAAATTGATGTATGATTGATGTGCTGTGGAATAGTGCACCAAGTATTGATTTTACCAGTGGGTTTGTTTATTCAGCATTTACGGAGTTTTAACCTGGAGAAAGTACAATTATGGAACTTTATCTCCGTCGGGGCTGAGGAAGATCTGATGTGTGCATTTGATAGAAATGTTCAATGCCTTGAATAATGTTCAATTATAGTTTTTTTTGCGGTCTCCTGCTTTGACCACCGAAACAGAAATGTTTCTATTTTTGGTGTAGTACTTGTGTTATATTTAGAAACAAGGACCGTCTAAAAACCACGCAAATGAGTTTGTACACTGTGTAATAGCGCTGTCTTAATGCGTTTTCCTCGGAACCTCTTACATTCAGAGCCGCTTTGCGCGCTGTACGGTACGCGTGATGACTTCTGTCTTTTTCCATGACATCAGTTCCACTCCCGTTGCGTTGGTTGACAGAACTATGCAGGTGAATTCGCCTTCAAACTGACTTCCTGAACCTTGGTGTGGGTGGGTGGTGTTCTTACCTTCAGGTCAGGTAAGCAGATAGGAGTTTCAATTTTGTGTGTCCAACGAGAACTAAATGTGACAGGCAGTAATGTGTTATGGATGGAATCCATACATGCTGTTTCCTAAAACACTCACAGTGAGGTAGCACAGTGAGATACAATGTCTTACAGTGTCTCACAATGAGGTAAAATGTCTTACAATGTCTCACAGTGAGGTACAATGTCTTACAATATCTCACAGTGAGGTACAATGTCTTACTTTAAAAGAAACATGAGGAATATTCCTTGCCCCAGTCTTAAATTATTTCTTGAAGTGCTTGGTCTGACTCCATAAAGAGCTGAAGAATAATCTGTTAATGTGATTGGAAGGAAGGTGATAGGGATTATTGCTTTGTTGCTGTAATAGTCTGTCAAGAGCTAAACAATAAGATGCCACAACCTTAGCATATTAATCATACTTTATTCATGACTTAAAGTTCAGCCGAACCTTTTCCTTATTAGATGTGGCATCATGACATAAAGCAGCCTCCAACTGCCAAACAACTAAATCACATCTGTTGTGTTGGAACATTTAGCTCCAAGTGTTTTTGGCGTTGAAGATATTGTTGAGTCTCTCAGGACATTATCTGTTATGTATGGCGCTTATGGCTGAAGTCATTTTTGTAAAATCCTTGCTTCGTTGGGTTTTGACGTGATTGTCAATGGCTGCTAATCTTTCAGCAGTTAAATACTCTCAATAAACTCTGAAGTGTTCTTTGCCCACCTCTCACATAATATTTTAATGCAAATTCCCTATCTTCATTAAACACTCAGACGGCAACGCAGTAATGACTTTTACCCCATTTGGACCGACTGCTCGCACATCCAGCTTAGCAGGGTTGGTCCCTGTTTGGGAGACCAGATGCTGCTGGAAGTGGTGTTGGAAGGCCATCGCGGGGCACTGTTCCCTCTAGACTTGATTGAAGGGCCCAGAGCAGGGAAGGTGACATTGTCTTTTGTAGTGTGCCGTCTTTCCGTTGTGATGGTGTATATGGGTGTCCTCAACCGTTGTGGTCACAAAAAAATCCATGTCAGGTTTTGTAACAGTTAATGGTGTTAAACCCGGTGTTCAACCCAACCCAGACCCTATTCCCATCATGGCCACCAAAACATTATTTTTTACCCATAATTTACCAGGTAAGTTTGACTAAGAACACATTGTCATTTTTATCAATGACCTGGGAGCAATTACGATTGATCGGTTAGATGAAGGACAGAAAGAGAGATCTTTTTCCTTGCCGAATCCGGGATTGTATCTAACCATCTTTCGGTTGCTGATCCGATTCTCTAACCACTTGGCAGTGTTGCCCTAAATTCCTTACTGGTATATACAAGTCCTCACCTATCCACCTCAGCAGTTTGTACTAAGTGTTTTAGCACATATTTGTCGCTACCATTTGCTGTTGGGAAGGTGGGCTTCACCCTCACCATCTATGTAGAGTACCTCAGTTGGCAGAAAGGCGCTTCATACATCAATTCCACTGTCCCTATATAAAATAATTTAATTTAATGTAAGCCGTCGTAAGACAAGGTAAAAATGCAAGCAGTATCACTAGTTTGTTAACACAGTAGTCTGGGGAGGTTTAAGAACCTTCACGCCCACTGTACTGTCGTGTGCTGCCAGGTGCGGTGAAGTGTGAGTTCAATTTGCTGTGAAGGGAAGTGAATTCCAGGATGCGCCCGAACTGTCAGCGGCTCTGTGATGTTCGTGCAAACGCAGCACAAAGGGGTGTGTCCGTGCTACTGTCCGTCAAACGCGACAGGACCGTCCTCCATGATCGGAGGGGTTAACGGTGACGTCATGGTCTTCGCTCCCTCCGACTGGGTCCCGGGTGAGCCCTATGACGGCAGCGTTCTGTTCTTGGTTGTTCCAGGTTGTCCTGGGTGGTTCTAGGTTGTTCCAGGTTGTTTTTTCGGTTCTAGGTTGCGTCGAGTGAAATGAAGGCAGGTTTGGTGGCAGCTCCCGTTGCCTCTCCGTGCCCGTAGACTCGGAAAGACGACACCTCTCCGATCTACGGATTTCATTTGGATCCGCGTCAGCTGTTACAGGTGTCAACGGTCGTAGGTTGTGTTGTAGCCTGGGCTTATGCAGTCTATGTTAAATCCTGATAACCCCCCCCCCCCACCACCCAGATAGAGCCACCGCAATCTCCCCCGCCCCTCTCCTGGCTAGCTGGCCTGTCCATCAACATTACCCCCAGACCTGGTTAATCCAGGAGCCGTGGGGTATGAAATTCAACTTCACCCCCCCCCGCGCCTCCCCATCCCTCCCTCCTCACCTGGAGATAGAGGAGCGCCTGTCCTGGCCTTGACGGTGGCGGCTGGCAGGCAGGGAAGGACAGCGATAGTCATCTGTTGTGAGCTACGGGGGTAGTGGCGCGGAGAGAATGGCTGGGGAGGGGGGAAGAGAGACGCGCTTCTGGGCAGAGCCACGGATCTGGTCTCTCTCGTCTGAACGTTCAGTACTGGCCTGCAGACTGAGCCTCTGGACCAAGAGAAAAATGCACCCGAAACAGTTTCTGTGTTGGCATTGGTTGAAGTTCCAGGTGCCTCCTCGATGTTACTATTTACAGTTGATTGTAGAGAGTGAAGTAAAATGGGCATCGGACATTAACGCAACCCTTTTCCGCCAGACATTTCGTCTGCCCCGACATCATAGCCAATATGTATTCATCTGCACCGAAGGTGTGTGTCCAGCAGTTTGGAAAACCTCATTAAAGCACCTGCCTCTAAGGCATTTAGTAAGCAGCTATTTTCAGCACTGGAGGCTGCCTGGGAAGGCTAGCTACCTGCGATAGCGTTACATGGATTTGATCTGACTGGCTGCCAGACCAGTGAATAGTGCAGAGTGGATAGGAAGAGAGGAAGCGGGGGCTGTCTGGGTGAGTCGCATGCTTTCAGGGGCCCGAGTGGTTTGGAGAATTCAAGATGGTATTTCGGGCTCCGGTTGTGATTCGATTGGTATTCCCAACGACAGCTAGTGAATATGATTCCCATTCCATTCCCTAGTGGTCTGTCCTTGTCCTTGTCGTCCCTGGAAAACGGAGGCTGAGACCGAAACTACTTATGAATGTTGGTTGACCCTCGACCCCTCCGCTCTGCCTAGGTGTGTGTGTGTTAGGTGTGTGTGTTAGTGTCATTGTCAGCAGATTGATCTGAGGGCTACAGTCCCGGTGTAGAAGGACCTCTAGGGGCCCACCCCCGACCCTGCTCCGCTAAGTGGAATTGATACTGTGTCCCCGTCACCCTGTGTCCTCCAGGCGTCCAGTCCCTATCGTAAATTACACACGTCATGTGGATTTCACAGGCTCCACTGTAAATGCTTTGTAGCAATGACAGCACTGACCTTCAGGGTTCCTTTGCAAAAATTAGTGGACTTAGACCTATCTATCTATCTATCTAATCTAATCTATCTAATCTCTGTCATTATACAGACTAAAACTGTTAAAAATGCCACATTCTGATTGGTTAACCACATGCAGTTAATGGTCTGTCCTGCCTGGAACGGTCGGCACCAGCCTGCCAGAGCTCCTTTAGTCCTCTTGAGCCCCTTTCTGACATCCGAAAGTGCGCTCACAGGGTCCTCCCTTTAGCTCACCACCACGTCCGGGGCAGAAGGATGCTCTGACTTCGTTATCACCAGTACCAACCTCACTTTATGAGCCTGGACTGTCCCCCGTTTAGAGTCCCCCTTCAGGGAGTAGTTATCTGCCTGTGGAGGACAGGTGTCAGGCAGATCCGCCCCAAGTGCAACCATTTCATGGTTTAGATAGGCGTACTTTTTTTTATCTCCACATGGTTTTGCCCTAAATGTCACATTTCCATCGACAATTCTAAGAAACTCTAACAGAGTATTTTTTTTGTTTTTTTTACTTTGGACTTTCAGGCTAATAGCCACACCATTTGTGTCTGACAAACTGAAAAGGTCAACCAATAGGTTTTTGTTAAATGTTGTTGGTGAAATGTCTTCAAATGTCTTTGTTTTCAAGGCAGCGTTATGTTTCAGTATTATTTTGTAGATTGCATTATAAGGTCAGCAATTGTTGGCTGTTAATAATGTGTCCTTGATATACCTTCAATTAGCTTTGTCAGTTGATAGCCTGCCCTACACTTTTGTTAATGATGAAAAGGAAATGAATCACTGTTTCTACTGCTAAGTTTGCTGTCATTCTCTGTTAGTTGATTTTAATTTCGTAACCATTTACAATGAAGAATGTAAGGTATTCTGATGTTTTGGGTGGCAGTTTGGTCTTATAGTTCGATACAGCTCATGTGTGGAATGTTTATTTCTACCTGTTCAAGGGGCAGCAAATAAACAATATAGCGATACTCTGTGTCGGCTCTCTCCAGCTCTCACTCTCCACCGTCTTCCTTCCTCCATCTCATCAACTCTCCACGCACATTGATAAGTCACGCCTGTGGCTCGACGGGGCCTGGTCTAACATCCCATCCAGCGTGTCTAAAAATGATATTTGACGCTGTCAAAAATGGAGAATGTGTGAGAGGAATATAGGCTGCTGCCTCCGGCAGTTTCGAGGAAGCTTTATGTGCCAGAAGACGTCTTACCCCCCCCCATTCCATTCGAACCCTCAAGATCAATCCTTCTGCTTTAGACGACAGGGTGGCTCTGACAGTTGGTTTCAGAATTCCCCTCCTGGCTGTTAAACTGTTCTACTTATAGAACCTAAACTCTCCCAGAATCCATCCCTCAGGATCTCCTTCCCAGTTGTCTGGCTAACCCTAACACCTCTGGTTGATGTCTCACTTTTTCACATCAACACCCAAATAGGCTGTAGGAGCCCCCTATTGGATTTCTATGTATTTTGTACTGTGTATGTATATGGGCAGCCCTGTCGTCCGTTTCCAAAAAAAGTTGCATAAAATGAAAAATAAAAACAGAATGCAATGAAGTGCAAAACATTTATTCTTATATTTAATTGAAAGTAGTACACAGATAAAATATCACATGTTGAAACTGAGAAATGTTATTGTTTTTGGAAAAATGCATACCCGTTTTGAATTTGATGCCAGCAACACCTTTCAAAAAAGTTGGGACAGGGGCATGTTTACCACTGTGTTGCATTATCTCTTCTTTTAACAATACTCTGTAAGCGTTTTGGAACTGAGGAGACCAGTTGCTGTAGTTTTGAAAGTGAAATGTATTCCCATTCTTGCTGGATGTAGGATTTCAGCTGCTCAACAGTTCAGGTTCTCCATTGTCGTATTGAAATAAGCAAGGCCTTTCCTGAAAAAGATGTCGTCTGGATGGCAGCATGTGTTGCTCCAAAACTTATATATATTGTTCAGCATTAATTGTGCCTTCACAGATGTGCAAGTCACCCATACCATGTGCACTAATGCACCCCCATACCATCACGGATGCTGCCTTTTGAACTGTGCACTGATAACAAACTGTGCCGCCTGATGGCCCATAGATCACCACCATCCAGTATTGTTTTTTTGGCCTTGTTCCTTGCATACAGAGATTTCTTCGGATTCTCTGAATATTTTAATGATATTATGTACTGTAGATCTCCAAACACTTTGCAATATTACGTTGAGAAACGTTATTCTAAAATTGTTGCACTATTTGCCCGTGCAGTCTTTCACAGAGTGGTGAACCCCTCCCCATACTCACTTCTGACAGACCCATTCTCTCTGGAATTATTTTTTAATACCCAATCATGTTACTGACCTGTTGCCAACTGACCTAATTAGTTGTGTGATATTCCCCCAGGTTTAGTTTTTTAGGATTACACAACTTTTTCAGTCTTTTGTTGCCTCTGTCCCAACTTTTTTGAAAGGTGTTGCTGGCTTCAAATTCAAAGTGGGCATATATTTTTCAAGAAACATTAAAATGTCTTAGTTTCAACATTTTATATGTTGTCTTTGTACTATTTTCTATTGAATATAGGGTTTAAATGATTTGCACATCACTGCATTCTGTTTTTCTTTACATTTTACACAGCGTCCAAACTTTTTTAGAAACGGGTTGTATATAGGCCGACGGTGGAATGTAGAAGGTAATACAGGGTTCATACAGACAGTTTAATTCAAGTATTTTCAAGGACTTCGTAACAATATTCAAGGACCTTAATTGAATACATGGTTGTTTATCTAATGTCTAAAACACAACCCCCCCCAATCAAGCAGGCAAAAAGGTGTGCCACGTCTCTTAAAGGGGATCTGTGTAGAATAGTATCTAGTACAATAACGCGACTTGTCCCCCAACAATGTCCTCTTCCCTTCCACATTAATAGGCCTCCCTAATGACATTATGCATCGGCATTGATATGATTATAACATTCTAAAATATGTCAGGGAATTGTGAACATGACTAAAGTAGATTACATGAGGAAATTGTGATTTTAATATTGTTGTACTGTATCATGTCGAAGCAAGCTTAAAAAAAGAAGCCTATAATATGTCCATGTAACAAAAGAATAAATCCGACCCTGGCCCTCATTTGAGATGGCGGGTTTGTATCATGTTTCTAAAACAAGAAAGTGGCAAAAAACTGACTTGCTGTCGTACTAGAGCACGTGTTTGTAATAAGCAAAGTATTGCGAAGCCAATATTAAACGTTGTCCTTTTCACAACAGCAGCGTTAGTGTGGCAAGCACAGCGTCGCTCGACTGAAACAGCGGGAAACCAACAAAATCCTCTCTCTCACAAAGCCTGATTGTAAATGACATTTATAGGACAGAAAAAGTATGATTGTAGCGGGGCCGGAGAGACAGAAATATTGATCAAATTACCCAACTCAGTGTTTTGCTGCTAAGACCTGTAATGAAACCAATATTTGATTTAGTGAAAAATACGATGCCTGATCTCTAGAGGTCCTGAGACCCCAGGTGAAGCATCATCATGACTGGAGCGTCATGGCTTTTCTTCTGATGGGATACGGGTTTATGGAGGGTTTAACTGGCAGGTACATTCTGTACTGAATTGGGATTTTTTTTTTTATCTACTGTGTCATTTTGTGTGGACATCTAAGCATTGTCATGATCTGCTATCGCAAGCTGGTTGACAATTCCCAGGCCTAAACCTCTCAGATTTCTCCCCTGAACATTTGAATTGTTCTTTTTCATCTCCAGAAGCTTGGAATTGGTTTTATCCCTTCAAGTGACAATGGCTTAGCACCTATAGAATATTATTATTATTATATCCATAATAATAATATTCTGCTTTTTTCTTCTCTTCATAGGTGTAATCAGCAAAACGATGACAGGAGGTATGTTGGGTGCCTCTATTGTCAAGATCTGTGCCACTTTAATAAACTACAATGCGGTCCAACCACTTCATATTGTCTGTTATATGTGTAATGTATGTTTGTGCCAGTGAGTGTCTTAACTGAACATACCAGTAAGATGTGCTCTGTGTGCTGGATCTGTATGCAGTGCTGCTTGAAATCCCTCCATGTGAGACCTGTGACTGAGATAGGAGAGTGAGACAGGAGTGAAACCTTAAGGTGAGACAGGAGTCTTGAGTCAGGAGAGTGAAACAGGAGGCTGAGACAGGAGTCTTGAGAAAGGAGAGTGAGACAGGAGCCTAAGACTGAAGAGTAAGACAGGAGAGTGAGACAGGAGAATGAGACAGGAGTCTTGAGACAGGAAAGTGAGACAGGTGTCTTGAGACAGGAGAGTGAAACAGGAATCTGAGACTGTAGAGTGAGACAGGAGTCAAAGACAGGAGAGTGAGACCGGAGTCTTCGAAAGATTTGAGAAAAGAGAGTGAGACAGCAGTCTAAGACTGGAGAGTGAGATGGCAGTGTTAGTTGCTGTATCTTAAATAGATCAACCTGTTGTTGCAGGAATTTTTCCAGAACTGTATGAAATGCAAACATTTAAAGCTTAATTTAAAGTTTGTGCACTTTTATAGATGGATTTGCCCTAATGAAAAATGTATAACCCCTACAAAACATGTCTTTTAATTTGTTTGCTATACGTAAAAACATTTTTTAATTTTGGGGAAATAGCATCTAGCATGACAGCCTTCAGATAGATCTACATAAGAGATGTCTGTCTGAGTAGATACAGAATATGCTGCTATTCTGTATCTGCAGTACAACCATATATTTTATGGTAAATCATCAAATGCATATGGCTCCATTAAGCCTTTCACATATCGGCCCTCAGGATGGAATAGTCTGTTGACATTTGTCTGCTAATATCGTGGTGTGATATTAAGCTTTGGGAAAGTGTGACTGTGAATAATGTTTAGGTTTATGTGTTGATGCTGTACGCTTGGAAACGACTTCAGTCATGTTTTAATGTGAATCCTTGAATGGCCAAAGAAGGCTGTACAGTCTTGCATGTCTGCCACGTGGTTATGATACAATGTTGATATCTGTGAGCTTTGACAGTGAACAGAATGCCACTCCTAATCCTTGAAGTCTGTCTCACTATGGCCCGCTTCTTCAAACACGTGTATTCAAACTCACTCACAGATAACTACATTTGTTGACATTTTCTCATTCCACCCAGCTAATTTCTGTCGCCCATTATCTTTGTGAGCGAGTGGCAACCTAAGCTTCTGTCTCCGCCTGTCCAACACACACAAAGCGAGTAGGCAACGTTTCCAGCGAGACGCCAGGGCTCGTCAGACAGATAACATTGTCAGAGCTAATGTTTGGAAGGACAGAGTTGAGTGGCGGCAGGGTACAAGGCCACTTCTTGTCACAGGCAGAGAGAGAAAGGAGATTACACTGTACAGGCTGTCAGAGACAGAGAGAGAGACAGAGAGAGAGGGGGGGGGTGGGGAGAGAGAGCGAGAGAGAGAGAGAGACTGATTGGCTAGCACAAAAGTCAGTTCTGTTCCTTTTTTCTCCACCAACCAAAGCGGCTTAACAACAAGGCATACTTGGTTCTACTGAAGAATTCTTGTGATTGACTTCTACTTTAAAGATGTTCACTACTGTGGGTGCCACTACTGTGTCTTCACACTGCCTAAAACCAAGCACTTAAGAAACTCTGACTGCCAAGAACAAACAAGTAGGCCTATAGTTAACAAAAGCACTCTGGAACCAACACAGTACTGAAAGCAAAAAGGCCTAGATTGCGTAATTACTGTACAACTATGATGTATATACAACGTAAATGGACCACCATGCTGATTCAGATTTCTGTTGGAGCCCTACAGTGAATATTAGCTCTTAGCTATGTGGTGCTTAGCGGTTGACAGCCCTGTATATGGGCTTGGGAAGCACGGCAACAAGCACATTACCACAGCATGCTTATCACCACGCTTCTGGTCATCTCGGTGGTCTGCCGTCCCGAGTCCACTGCTCTTTTTTCGGTGAGCTGTGCGGTGCCGACGCTGTCCAGGCGGCTGAGCGTGATGCAGATCCGTGTTCCTAATGAAACCAATCCTGGAGGCCGCGGAGGCCGCGGCAGATGCCCTCTCAGGAATAACCCATCAGGCCTCCCGCACCCGGCCATTACGGCTCTGACACACGTGGAGCCAGCAGCATGCTGTCGTCGGCACGGTGCCTGGCTCGCAGCTGGTTTCCTGCAACGTCTCCGGACCGTTGAATATCACTGGCTACAAGAGAGGCCATTCTAGCTTTGACACGGGCTTTAGTCACTTGGCTAAACTGATATCTTCAGGCAGGGGCCAAGGCAATGTCAGTGTGACCCAAAGACCGGGTACTTAATTCAGCTTCTGCCCATTTGAAGGCGAGAGCGTCAAACGAGGGTGACATTTAGAGAAAGTAACGAGTAGGACCGTAATTCAACACAGACTTCCATGAATCTTCAGTGATGCAAATGTGAAGCTGTCTCTCTCCTGACCTCTGTCATGGAAATGCCATTATTACCCACAAGGCCACTCCCCAGGAAGTGACCCGCTTCACTGGCAAGGTCCCACGCTAAAGAGTTTCACAGATAGAGAGTGTCCTCCTGGCAGCCCTTTGCCAGGAAATCAATGTTCCTATTCCCGAGCTAAGAGTGTCAAAGTGAAAAACTGTTCCCATCACCAGTAGTCGGAACCACAAAAAAGAGATGATAATTATCTAGTCATTTTCGCACGATGGCCATTTATTTATTTTCCGCCTGGTGGATGACATATAGAGTGGCAGTTTGCTGATTAACCTAACGTTAATAACAGAAGCGCTGCTTTTCTTATCGTTCTGGAAGGTGAGCGCTTATTATGAGAGGGATGGCTTAAGACGAGTTGGTGTGTGTGCATGGGGGACTGGGCTGATGGAGTATATGTGTGTGTTTGTGGGGGGGGGTGGACCCCGGAAAGAAGGTAGAGAGTGGAGAAGTTTAATCACTTAGTCTCAGTACGTGGGCTACTGCATAGCACTGACTAAATGCCTTTTAATATCGCCTGCTCTTTCATGTTGTCTTTTATTATTAATCATATAATTATTGCTGTTTATTTTGGATGTCAATCCATTTACATTTTACTCCCTATCTGAATTTATTTTTTTCAGTTTCATATCTTATGGGTTCCATATCCAGTTGTATTATTTTTTAACCTCTTTCTCCTGAAAGAGTTTCAGCTATAGGGTGAGTGTACCTATTAAGCCCATGTACCCTTTAAGCCCACTATCGTGTTTGGATTTGAAATCAAAAAGAAAAAAAACTATTTTTGTGATGTTTAATGTCTCTTCTAATGCATATGCTTGTTACTTTCTTTGTAACATTTTATTTTATGCCAATCAGATTTGCCTTTGTTAAGTGATGGAAGTGCTACTACTTCCTGCCTGTCAATTTAGAAGTTGCAGAAAAACGTTGGTGTGTAGAAGACCCTCAGATAATCACATTTTCCATATATTTTTTGGGCTTATTTTTTTAAGTACTCATACTAAGGGCAGGTTTCACAGACACAGGTTAAGCTTAGTCTTTGATTTAAAAATGTTGCTTAATTTGTTTAAGTCCAGGGCTAGGCTTAATCTGTGTTTTCTTTCATTTTACTTACAATATTTAATATACTTTTTCAGCATCTGAAAATATTGGTTTTATAAGTTAGCCCTCATACCTCTTGTCACAATCAATACATTAGCTTGTTGCTTAGTGTATGTACTGCTACAACATGGTCTTATTTAACACTTAAAGGACACTTGCACTGTGAAACACTGTTTTTCTGTAAACCACTAGTGTTTCAGTTAAGCCCCTTTAATTACTTTGTATTAAAACAGATGGAATATGTGTTTTTTTCATTGCATTCAAACAGCCAACCTACACGGTTACACCTACATTATTTTGTAATGGGAACAAATGTTTGTTTTGAGATGTGATACCTAAAAGAAAACAAATCCAGGTTGCGCTAGGGGTGCAATGACTAATTGGCCATGTTGATAATTAAAAATAACATATTTCATCATCGTTTCACTAACCCAAAAAAAAGTGACAGATGGCCGAGGCTACACTAGTGGAAAGTTGTGTACAAAAAGTATGGGAATTTTACATTGAATACGTTACAAAAGTCAGAGGAGGGAGATCAGAACAATAAGGTCAGTCTAAAACAAGTGTGTCATTGTCTGCTTTCTTAGCTTGTTTTTGCTAAGCCTCATCTTTTAGTTTGTTTTTGAAGAGAGAAATTGTGCGTTGCCAATACATGGTTAAGGTAGTTACTGATGGAGCATAGAGTCTGTATCCCCCATTGACATGGTTAGAGGACATAACTTGGGAGTAAAAGCTTTCTAGAATGTACGTTATCGTTAAGGGCAGCTGCAATTTCAATGTAGTCAACTGGGTGGGACTTCAATTTTTTAACTGGTCATGTGACGACATGTCTTGTGATGACTTCGACCGGGTCTTCAGCCTGTATCAGCCAATTAATTAATTCGACATTAATTTATTTAACATGGAAATAGTCTCAGTAGTGCTGCACATGCTGGAACAGAAGCTAAAATGGCACCGAAACACATTTGAGACTTCTTTCCCTCTCCATAGTATTCCTCTATCACTCCAGCTATGGCGGTGCTTTTGGCTGGCTTGATTGGATAGCTTCAGCAGGCTGCTTTTCTGTGGGATTGCTTATCAAATGCTTCCACTTCAAAGCTCTGGCACTGAAGATATGCTGCTGCCAAAGTCACAGATCTCTGTCTCACATCTGCGGGACGATTTCACGTTGGTTGCTTTTAAGGGAGAGTTGATGTCAATTATACGGTCCAGGTCTATGTGAAGAATTTCTATGAACACGTAGTATAAGTATCTATTTGAAAGTAATTTCTGTTCCTGACTAAAAATGTGTGACTATTGATCCAACAATGTGTTGACATACTTTGTTTCGTTTGGCAGTTGGATGTCCGCTCTCTGAAACTTAGAAAATGTGCCCGACAAATCTCTGCTTCTGTTCAGCTTTTTCCAATTGTCATTCAAGTGTCTCACTCCCCTCTCGTCAGAAGAACTGTGCCTGTGAACAACACAGGAGGACTTTATTTTACTAGAAATGCAATTGGTTTTCATTTCAGTTTCTCTATGAAGTGACTGCATCTCATTCAAAGTTGACTACTATGGCGTTATCTCACCACACCACAGAGAGTGGGACTACAGAATACAAATCTGACACTTCATTTCAACCCTTAAGGAGAAACACAGAGAACAGAACAACCTTTGTAATTCTACTACTTTTCTACATTGCTTTGCTTCGGTCCAGATATAATAAAAGAAAAATACGCACAATACCGTATAGCTTGCATTGACTGATTAGCTGATGTATAAGGGCTGTCAATTCAATCATTATTTAATTATATTATATCCTCAGAAAATTAATAAAGTATATGCGACAGCTTGCTTAATGCTCTGTGACGATATGGTAAGTGGCTGGAAGAATGTCCTGTATGAAATTGAACAGTTGAGTTAAAGTTATTTTCGCTTAAGGCTGTTTTTTCTTTTGTTTTACAATTATTATATTGATTTCCTTCTTTGCCTTCTCTCACTGGCTTTTCACTCGGTCTGTTTGTGTGTTGATTTAGTATCTAAGGTTACCACCATCAGTGGTAATTTCCCACAATGAAAAGGCTATATCGCTCTGCCCACTGTTTCCTGCAATTGCTATCACTGTCATTCACGTTTGTTCGTGTTATATGCTCTGAATGCTACTTCCATCTGAAACACCATTCCATCAGAGTGCTTCAATCTTGTATACTGTAGCATTTATAAGTGTGAAAGATATCCTTCTTCTTAACTATCTGGGGAAATATTCTCAAATAAACACATTGGAGACACATTGGGGACAGCGATGTCAAAGTGTGTGAATTGCGTTTTTTTTTTTTAGAAAGTCTAGTTGCGAACAACGAATAGTGGGGCAGATATTAGTTACAAAAAACTGCCCAAAACATTATGGTCTGTCAGCATGGACAGAATGAGTCCAGCTGCTGATTATGTACGGGATTTTATTTACTCCGAGATTAACCTTTAAGGAACAGCCAATTTCCACTACTTAAACGTATTTCAGGATTATTATTTTGTTCAGCCAAATGAGATGATAGATTTACCTTCCTGAAAAGCAGGCAGTGAAAGTTGAAGGAGAATTTGTTATATTTATAGTCGTATCACTCATACAATTTGTGTCCTACAGGACGAGCTGGTGTGTGGCTACTCCGTAACCAGCCAAAGTTCTTCACCATGGAGGGAGATGAAGAGGAGAGCATGAGTGAGTCTCACAAACACACACACAAAAATACTCCATTCCTCTGATTTGCTCGCTACCTGTTATACTTCCAGAGTCTGGAGTAGACCTCTTTCACACTAATATAAACTAATAACAAGTTGTGATCTGTTTCAGAGTTGAATTCAGCTACCATATAAATTTCAAGTAAATAGGACTTCCCTGGGACATCGGGAAGTTTTGCCATGATGTCTCCAAGACGTCCCGTTTTCTGTGATTGTGTTCGAACTTTTTCATACCCCTGATTTGCTTTTTGTTGGATTGACCTTGAGAAAGGGCCATCTGACTGTGTTTCCAGGCTCAGGAAGTAGGATCAGAGTTTAATCCCCTGTTCAGGGGAGATGAGGATATATCTCTGGCGTTATTTCAGACCGTTTTAAGAAACGGATTCTGGGCTTGACCCCCTGCTCCTCTCAAAAAGCTTCCTAAACCCCACAGAGTGCCTGGTCTGTTATAGCTCAGCCTTAAACTGTCCGTAATAAGCCGGGAAACCGGGTTACGAGGAAACTATGCTCTTTCTACAGTGAAATTACTGGGTTTGGGAACAACACTTCATTTTCCCCTTCAGAAACACTGGCTCAATATTGTTAAGTTCCAGGAAGAGGAGAGCCAGACAGGATGGGACAGTAGGATGGAGCTGTTAGGAGCAGATGTTGAATACAGCCCAGTGCTTCGCCTGGCAGTGCTAGGCCCCAGGGCCTTCACATAGATCCCATTACACACTTTCCGCGTGCATTATGTTAGAACGTGTGTGTTAGGACAGCTCTAATCCTCCCGCTTCGCTGTGACGCCAAGTTAGACCCAGGATGAGCGCGTTTGGAAGACCGTCTTGCTCAGGGACGTCCTCCCCGCGCAGCTCGCAGGGAGGGGTTGGTGACAGGCCTTTAGGCGAATGTCACCAAGGTTACTCAAGGGCTTTCAGTGTGTGTGCGTGTGCGTGTGCGTGTGCGTGTGCGTGTGCGTGTGCGTGTGCGTGTGTGTGTGTGTGTGTGTGTGTGTGTGTGTGTGTGTCTGTACATCCAAATGTGGGTCAGAACTGAGCATTGTTGGTGACGGACAGTGGTCAGTTTCAATGCTCTATTGTTTAGTCATCTCCCAACAGGGTTGTAATCACTCTCCCCTCCTGTTGCCCTGGGCGATAGTAGCATTCTGTTGTTGCATTGTCGTCGTCCCCCGCATGCTTGTTTGTTTTACTAAAACTACAGTACAATCCAAAAGATATAACATTTGCTATCAACTATCGACACTTTTTTTCAGAAAATGACGATTGACAACTTGTTCCAGAGCAAACTTATGATGTAAATGCTACAGTGTTGCATGGTCATGCCAGAAATCACAGGTTTCTCTGTTTTTAGCATCTCTACTTTGGGAGGGGCCACAGCCTCATCGTGTCCCTCTTCAAGCTCTCTGTCGCTGCCTTCTTCTTTCCTCCTGCATTTTATTCAAGGGTGTATTCTATCCCTGAGCGCCGAAAGGAGTAACCTATCGAGCTTTTGCTGGAGGATGTTATAAATGAAAATTTACACCCAAGTTCCATCGGCTTTGTAATCAGGACGTGTTGAAATGTGTTCCTTCACCCACACCTACACATAATAATTTGATGTCAAGATAAATACAAGCTTTGTGGTTACATTGGTCACAGTCTGTCTCAGTACAGATTTTTTCAGAAGCTAGATGAAAATGTTTGGAAATTTTGACGAGGCAACTTTTTTTCTCACACCCGTCTTTGGTAGTCCTTTTTCAGGTAGATAGTTCACACGTTATTGGTAAAATATCAAGACTTTCCTCTGAAATCCTCTAGTCATGTTTTTCAGCCCCCCTATAGATTTTATTAAAGGTTAATGTTTGACAGTAAGTATGTATTTGACATACAGCGAGGTTTATGTTTTTGTAATGACTACTTATTACTTAGCTCCTTAGACAATCTAATTTACAGAGGAACACACATCACTTGTCCAGTTACAAAGAGAGATAAAGGAATCTATAAATTTTGCATTTACAAGATCCTGCAACGAAGGCGTTGTAAGTTACTCTTTCTGGGCACCGCAGGTTCGAGCAGCACCGACGTTAAGGAAAACCGCAACCTGGACAACGTGGTCTTCTCCTCCAAGGAGGGGGTGGGGGGTGAGGGGGCAGCTCACCTCCCTAATGGGGGCAGTTCGGGGGGGGGAGGGGGCAGGAAGCGCCCCCTGGAGGAGGGAAATAACGGTCATCACAACAACAAATACAGGCCCAAGAAGCGTAAGAAAACGCCCGGGCCCATTCTGCCCAAGAACGCCCTGATGCAACTCAACGAGATCAAGCCGGGGCTGCAATACAAGCTGCTGTCCCAGACCGGTCCGGTCCACGCGCCCGTGTTTGTCATGACCGTCGAGGTCAACGGGCAGCTCTTCGAGGGCTCCGGTCCCACCAAGAAGAAGGCCAAGCTGAACTCGGCCGAGAAGGCTCTGCGCTCTTTCGTTCAGTTCCCCAACGCCTCGGAGGCGCACATGGCCATGGGTAGGACTCTGACGGTGAACACGGACTTCACGTCGGACCAGGCCGACTTCCCAGACATGTTGTTTAACGGTTTCGAGACGCCCGCTCCCTCAGAGGAGTCCTTCTACTTGCTCTCTAACGGTACCAGCGGCTCCTTCAGCTCCCTGGGACTGGGAGAGTACCCCCTGGTGGCTAACTCGGGAACTACCGTCCTGAGCCAGTCCTCAATAGCCCTGCCGCCGAACCCCTCCGCCCCAGCCTTTGTCTCCCCCTCTATTGCCAAGAACCCCGTTATGATCCTCAACGAACTGCGACCCGGGCTAAAGTATGACTTTGTGTCGGAGAGCGGAGAGAGCCACGCTAAGAACTTTGTCATGTCCGTGGTGGTGGACGCCCAGACGTTCCAGGGCTCCGGACGCAACAAGAAGCTGGCCAAGGCTCGGGCAGCACAGGCGGCCCTCTCTGCCCTCTTTAACATGCAGCTGGACCAGACGCCCTCCAGGCAACCCATACCGAGGGAAGGACTACAACTGCACCTGCCACAGGTAAGAACTGCTACCGCCCACACTGCTTTAGCTGACAGACGATTGGATGACATGCTTGTTGTCTGAAGTCGGGGGGGGGGGGCCATGGGCCGCTTCTGTCCTAGCGTGGGCGCGTCCTTCCACACAGTGTCTGAAACGCCACTAGTCTGATTTTGACGAAAGGATGACAAACGATCTGGCATTTGCAGAAGTACACTGATTGGCCAAGTGCTGTCACGTTAACGAGCTTTTCAAAAAAATTGGCTCCGATTTACCTCAGGGGCCCGTAAGGACGTTCAGATTGTGATCTCATAAATGTAAAGGGACAAGGCGAGGACAACATCAAAGCACGGGGGCATATTAAAACTCGATGAAACGTGGCTTCAGACACCACTTGCCTGATTCTGACTTAACACAGGTCAAGCATTAACAATATTACTATGAACAATAAACATTCACCTGGGCTTGACCCGGTACATCAATGTGTAAGAATGACAGCAGGTATTTGTATTGTGCCAAATGTGTGCACAGACAAGACAAGACCAAACATTTGCAACAACATCCATCTAAGAGGCACGTCTTGCTGCTATTAGGACGGTTTAAATTGTTGTCTCTAATTGTCCAAAGTGGGGAAGCAGCATCATCCGTGGGGGACGGCGTGTTCAAATCTTTTCAATTCGATGAAATAAGGGAACAATGGTCAGGCGTGTCCGTTTAGCTCAGCCCACGGTGCAGGCAGCATGCTGCCCCTCACCTCCTATTAACTCCTCTTTGTGTAACCGACATAATGGTCTAACCAGCGTCACCGTCATTATAAGCCTCTGACAAGGCTTAATTGAAAAGGAGACGAGGCTTTGAGAGACAGTGGTGCATTAAATCCTGAAACCTTCCACGTAGCTATGTGTACACTGAAATCTATTTACACATCACTTAATCCCGGACCCTTAATCCCTCCTGTCTGAGATAACAACTGATGAGGCGAGGTAAACTAAACGGTAATCTTAATTAACATCAGCTCCTGAATGCTATTCAAACACACCTATTGATTGGACAACCCGCCTGCTCTGTTAGCCTGTTTTAGATCAAATCAGTCAGTGAAACGGATGGATGATTTGCGTCGCAGAATTTAAGCTCCCCGGTGCCTTGTCTGTCAGTCATCCTTATCCAAACGTATTGATCTGCAGCCAGTGTGTCTCGTCACTTAACAGGTAGGTTGGTCTGTCACACTTGACTAGTGCATCTTCTGTTCTTTCACCGGAGCTTCGGTTTGAGAATGCCTGTGTCTCAATGCCCCAGGTTGCCATAAACCTCTGTGGTTTCCAACCTGTGAATCTATTCAGTTTGTTTTATTTACAAATTGTCTGAGGTAACTACAACATCAAATGCAAAGACATACAATACAAAAACATCAATGTATTCATTAGGCAGCAAGATGGTTTAGGAAATTTTAGTTTGACGGCTCCCCACCCGCACTTCATTTTTCGGCACAGTATTTACCTGGCCTTAAATTACAGACAAGCTTCTGTAGTTTCAGGAACCTTGGAAGGTTGTTTCAGGATAACTTGTACACAAATGGATGACTATCTTACATTTTCACTTGATTACTGGCTTTCAATTGAAATCTCTTCATCATTCCTGTGTCCTACCTTCTGGTCTATCTATGTTTAAAGTCACTGGTATACTGCTCCTGTTTTTTCTTTTGATGTTATGATGCCAAAACCTGGTATCTCATGTAATGCTTGGTGGTTACCTCAGGTTCTAGCCGACGCTGTGTCCGGTCTGGTAGTTGACAAGTTCAGTGAGCTGACGGATAACTTCACATCTCCGCACGCACGACGGAAAGTCCTAGCAGGTGTTGTCATGACAACAGGTACTTTTGGAGGAACTTTATTTTTCCAGAGAAAATTGTGACTTGATTGTTAATGTCTGTGAAATCAGGGAGGCCAGGTCGGAGCTTCATGCATCACACTGGGAAGGTTCTATAGAGTGAAAAAGGCCTAATTTTCATTGATTAGCTACCACTTTACATTGCCTAGTCGAACTTATCACATACTGAACATGCTGTATTCACTAGACTAGTTTACTGTAAATACCTATTTAAAGTGTCCTGTCTCACACGTCCCCCCAGGCACTGATGTCAAGGAAGCACAAGTGATCTGCGTCTCCACAGGGACCAAGTGTATAAACGGCGAGTACATGAGTGACCGCGGCCTGGCGTTGAACGACTGCCATGCTGAGATCATTGCTCGCCGGTCCCTGGTTAGGTACCTGTACGCACAGCTTGAACACTTCCTCAGGTGAGTCACTGTAACCGCGGAGTCAGAGTAAGAACGAACCGGCTGGTACACGAAACGAGTAGTTTGAATTTTACTGTAAGGCACAAACGGGCAATATGGAGAATTAATGACCCTCATCTTTCCAAGCATCTGTCTGTCCACCTGCCTGTCTCCCATAGCAACAATAGGGAGGATCACCAGAAGTCGATATTTATGAAGTGTGAGAACAAGCAGGGCTTCCGTCTGAAAGACAACGTGCTGTTCCACCTGTACATCAGCACGTCGCCCTGCGGAGACGCTCGCATCTTCTCACCCCACGAGGCCGCCTTTGAGGGTAAGACATCTCCCTAGCTGGCTTTAATCTCCTTCTCCTTTCTGTCTCCTTCTTTCTCATGCTCTTCCTTTTAAAAACCTCGCTAGTCCTCCCTCCTTATCATCCTCATTCCGAAACACGGACTCCGTTTCATTTCAACGTGCTGCTTTCGCTCCGTTCACAGATCAGGGGGACAAGCATCCTAACAGGAAAGCCCGTGGTCAGCTGAGGACCAAGATAGAGTCTGGGGAGGGGACCATCCCGGTGAAGGTCAGCAACACCATCCAGACCTGGGACGGAGTACTGCAGGGGGAGAGGCTCCTCACTATGTCCTGCAGTGACAAGATCGCCAGGTCTGTCTCCATCTCCAGCACTCATTTTTAGTACTTGTATTTATTTATTATTTATCTCATTTTCGTAAAGTGTATGTTTGAACCGGATTCCCGTAAGAACGCCAACAACGCAAAGCTGCGGATGATCCCGCTATTGTCGACTACGGCGGATGTTTTCTGAAGTCAGATATCTCCACAAAGGCATTAGCTTTGGCCAATCACATGTGCCCTGAGAATATGCCTTTAACAAACGATCTGACAAACTTTCCTGAGGTTTAAAGTGTACAAATCAACAATATTGTTCATGATTATCATCCTGCAGTCTGAGCTCTTTCTGCTCCTTGGGCACTGCCAGCAGGGATGCCGTTTCCGTGAAAACTAATCAAAGGCCTAATCACGGCTCTAGCCTAATCACACCTGGAGCACTGCTCTGCCGGCGTAGTGATACACAAGTGATTGGAACTTGAGAGGTGGGGGGAGGCCGTGGAGTGTTAGGAGCTAGCCTGAGGAATGCACTAATCAGAACCATTTGAATAGCATCTTATTCCAGACAATAAACACCCTTCATCACTACAAGTGGAGCTTAATATTTGAAAAATAAGAAATGTCCAACAGAGAGGCTATTACATCATATTTTCTTCAACACAGGTTGCATTATTAGCTGGGTGAAAAACAGGGTAACAGAGGGAAAAATCTAATTCAAAACTGCATGCAGAGATAATTCGTTCAGGGTAAAATCAGAAATGTGTAGTTTTTAACACAGACCGGGGTCTTACTATATCCGTGTCTTGCACTCTGAACATTCTCTACTTTGTGATGGTAAGACTCAATGGGTTTTGAGACTCAAAAGCCGTGCATCCCTGAAAACAGCCCTTCTGAATCTCTCAGGTGGAACGTGGTCGGGATCCAAGGCTCCCTGATGAGCTACTTCACAGAGCCGATCTATTTCTCCAGCATTATCCTTGGCAGTTTGTACCACGCCGACCACCTTTCTAGAGCCATGTACCAGAGAATCGCTGACATTGAGGACCTGCCTCAGACATTCAACCTCAACCGGCCACTTCTGAGCGGTAAGCGTTCCAGTTGCCCAGCTACTCTAGTGGTACTCCTACATGTAACTACTGAGTTTTGTCAAGCACAGCACTTGTACCAGAAACATACAGTACCAATCAAAGGTTTAGCCACCCTTTGCCTTCATGACAGCTTTGTGCACACTCGGCATTCTCTCAACCAGCTTCATAAGGTACTCACCTGGAATGCTTCTTCAACAGTCTTGAGTTCCCACGTATGCTGAGAACTTGTTTTCTTTTCCTTCACTCTATGTTCCAACTGATCCCAGACCATACCAACTGGGTTGATGTAGGGTGATTGTGGAGGCGAGGTCGTCTGATGCAGCACTCTATCAGTCTCCTTCTTGGTCAAATAGCCCTTACACAGGAGGTGTTTTTGGTCACTATCCTGTTGAAAAACAAATGATAGTCACGCTAAGCGCAAGCCAGATGGGATGATGCAGAATGCTGTGGTAGCCATGCTGGTTGAGTGAACCTTGAATTTTAAATAAATCGAAGACAGAGAGTTTGCAAAGCTGTCATCAAGGCAAAGGTTGGAACAATCTACACTAAGATGTGTTTTGATCAGTTTAACACTTTTTTGTTTGCTCCGTGATTCTATCTGTGTTATCTTAAAGTTTTGTCTTTGATGTCACTAATATTTCACAGTACGGGACACAGTGAAACTGATGAAATACCCTTGAATGAGTAGGTGTGTCTAGTCTTTTGACTGGTGCTGTAGATTTTTCGCATAGGGATATTCCTAACCTTCCCCTTCCTGCAGGAATCAGCAACGCAGAGGCGCGGCAGCCGGGGAAAGCTCCAAACTTCAGTGTGAACTGGACCGTCGGGGACCAAGGGCTGGAGGTCATAAATGCTATGACTGGCAAAGACGACTTGGGGCGGCCCTCAAGGCTCTGCAAGCACGCCCTCTACAGCCGCTGGGTGCGCTTGTTCTGCAAGGTTGGCTGAGTACCCACCAGCCCTCTGTTATGGGCTTTCCCAAGATCTCCATTTGTTTGTTCAGTTGATTGTCTGTGGTTTGCATCTGATTACGTCTAATTATTGACCAATTGAAACCTGTCTCTTGTTGCCTTTAGCTTTCACAGACTCTAAGGATAAAAGGTGCCAAGCCCAGCTTGTACCACGACGCCAAACAGGCGGCGTTGGAGTACCACGCCGCGAAGCAGACTCTGACCAAGGAATTCCAAAAGGCAGGCCTTGGAGCCTGGGTCAAGAAGCC
The DNA here is from genome assembly GCA_016801175.1 of Esox masquinongy. Lineage (NCBI taxonomy): Eukaryota > Metazoa > Chordata > Actinopteri > Esociformes > Esocidae > Esox > Esox masquinongy. Next base: position 52,657 of record JACXGI010003988.1, read on the forward strand.
CATTGAACAGGATCAGTTTTCACTCCAGTCCTGAGCGGATCGCTGTTATAGAGACATAATCACTATCTTAGTCTAGAATGACTTAGTGATTATATTTGTATGGTCACTTTCATGGGAGGAAGAGGAGGCTACTATGAATGAGTATAACTACTACCAGCCGTTTAGACTTCATGTGTTCTGTTTGTGGATGACACTCACCCAAACCACCTCCCCAGTCATTTCATTTTCACCGTTAGACATTGAATTTGGAGTTTTAACATTCCGATCGTTGTTTACGTTTTGTTAATTTTATGGTCTTCATTCCACTTGAAGACTGTAAAACTGGAGATTTTATTTTTTGTCAGGGCATTCATTTAATGAGTCAATACATGTACATGCAAAACTCTGCTGAAATTAGTTGGTTGTCTAAGACAAAACTTTGCCCACATTCACTGTGTGATTCATAATATGTAGAAAGCTTTCAAGTTTACTTCACAGTAGTGGTCATGACAATAAAAATGTTGCTGTATTCTTTATTAAAAAATAGTGATGTGTCCATTCCTCATCTTTTCTTGAAGGTGGACGTCCTCTCTCGCACTTTTAAAGCGCAGTGTTTTCTTTCTGTCTTCTGTGAGATGTAAAACATTGCACTGTCTGAGGACAATATGTATTTTTTACAATAGTAGACATGTTTTGTGAGTTTGAAAATTTGACTGAGAATGCTTTCTATACCGATAATTACATTTTCTCTGTCTAAATTCTTTAACTTTTGAGAAATATTTAATTCCTTTTTCCCTTTACAGCAAATTACATTGCTAAAGAATGTATGGCCTTTGAAAGTAAAATTTCTCTGGGCAGACATTCTTGCAGCACGGCTATCTGCTATGCAATTTCTGGATGACTCACACTGGTGGTTCCCAGTCAGATGCGGTGGACTACATCCGTTTTTTTATTTCACTACTCAAACAACGTTTTGTTATCAGTGTGTACCATTTGTTGAGATCTCGACAAAAAAACGACAGAAATGATTTTAGCTCATGTTCTGCCATTTGTGTTGACGTGTCTGTAGTTTGTTCTCCTTGTCTTATCGTACGCCACCTTACCTCACTAAATAATGTTTTTATTTGCTTTTGGTTATTCTGTGATGTGTGATGTCTGTACCAAGTTTCTGGTCACTTAATTTGGATTACTGTGTTGATTACATAGCGCAATGTCACCTATTTGGACTATTTATTTAGATTTTTTTCCCCCTGTATTAACTTTGCAATTCAAAAATAAGAAACTGTTAATGATTTTGACGTGTTTTGTGTCATTTTTAAACAGTTAACGTTGCCCTCCAAAAAATGGGATACACCCAAAATGTATTTATATCAGCCTTGCAAATGTTAATGTAGTGTATCCAAGTATAGCCATCAAAATCTGACTCCTGTCCACAACCCCATTTTGTATTTATCCCCCTCATGCATTCTCAGTGCTTTCGTTCTTGGCATGTTTCCTTATTTGTTTATTTAAAAAAGTTGTTGGAATCCACAAGAATCAAGGTTATTGCCATTTTTAAAAGGGGACCAAGCACAACCTGTTTTTTTTGTTGTTGTTGTTGTTGCTGTTGAACCGGTCTACGTATGTCTGCTTTCTTTGACCAAGTTGTGAAACATTGACTGTGAATGTTGACCGTGAACGTCGACTGGGTCTTTTTTTCCATCCTGTTAGAGTTGCACTGTTCCATTGATGTGCCCGGTCCACTAACGTGTGAAGGACGTGAACCGCCCAACTGCATGATGATTAATTATAAAGCATGAGGAAAATAAAACAAACCAAATGGAGAAAAAAATCATACTTGTTCACAATGACAAAACACCTATACGTTACATATACAATAAATATGAACACTGTTTGATTTTGGAAATTGTTGATTGTTTCCTTCACCTCACTGTAATTGCTACTTCATGCACAGAAAAGGCATGTCGACCGTGACAATACAAAACGAGAAGGAATGTGACACAGAAATGTATGAAAAGTCCAAAGTGTTGCCATGAGGATTTTATAGAAACCGTAAAGACACCACAGCGGCGGTGCTGTTGACACGGTGGTAAGCAGCTGCTGTCTGTATTAAATGTTATCTGGACAATCCTTACCTCTATCTCCACATGAGGCGGTGCAGGAATATTACTTTGTGTCATATCAGCCTCTAGCACCTGTGCAACATGAGAGCCAGTGGTAATCTCAGCATGGATTAGCTCTCCTTTCTGCCTCAACAGGGATCAAAACAAACAGAAAATATATAATTATATATTTATATATATGTATATATAAATAGAGAGAGAGAGAGAGAGAGACCCTAATAATCAGGCTGTTACTATTCCGATTTTTATTGTTGACGTCTTCTCATATGTTCATGTCCAAATATAAGAAAGAAAACGTGTCCGTTTGTTCCAAATTTGTGTTCTGGAAGTGTTTTTTTATTTATTTTTTTTACTAAATTTGGTTTTTAAAATAAAATGAAAAAAGGAATGAACGATGTTGGGGAGTCAAGGTGAAGTAGGATTAGTGAGAAGGACACTTCATGCTTGCCCAACTTTCATATTTTATCTGCAAATTATGTTTAAGGAAGTTAAGTCTCTAAAAGGTGAAAAATGAATGGTTCTGCCTCTCTATGTCCTTGTCCAACATAGCTGCACAGATTTATTGTAGCCTATTTCTCCTGTCTAGATCAACTCATGGACGTGTATGTTTGCAGTCAGACAGAAGAAATTCTCTTTTGCAAGTGTGGCCACATAATGCAAATTGCACTTATGTAAATAATAATTGGACTTTTGTTAACAAATAATTGCACTTATGTTAACAAATGCATACAGTATTAAATGGTTGAAGAATACGTTCAAAGAGAAGCTGTTCTGGGACTTTCCAACAACACTGCTGAGTGACAGCACCTGTAATGTTTTACTGTTTGAGCGACCGGTTCCTCTTCCAGAATAGTAGCTAAATATTCCCTCCAAATGATTCATTTGTCACAGCTTGCTTCCCCTGACGACGATGATCAACCTCCATTACCCAGCTAATGGAGCCGTGGACCCAATGTACAGTACATCCAGTTACTGGTCCATAACAGATGGTAAGGAAACAGAACTTTACCTCAGCAGTGTTTTCTTCCCCCCTGAGACCCAGTTCCATGCATGCACTTTACACAAAGAAACTTGGGATCTTAACAGCTGCATTTCGAACATAATCAGGAAACACTTATCAGCAGTATACCACACACACACACAAACACACACACACACACAGACTCACACCCTGCAGCAATACTTGTGTGTAGCCATACTTATGTGTCTACTACTGTTCTTTTCTTTTTAATTTTCACATCTCCAAATCGTGATAAACTGCTGGCTCTGTACAGTACATTGGTTATTGCTCAGCAAAAGAGTAAGCCACAGCAGAATGTACAAGGGTGCCTTGTGTAAATAGCCTTTGGATTTCAGATGGCAAATTACAAGTAGCTTAGTATCTTATTTAACGGAATAAGACTCCTTGGACCTGAAAAAGAACAGAACAGCAGAATGGAAGCTAATAAAAGGTTTTCTGTTGAGACTGCAGAAAGAAACATTGCAATACCATCAGCCAGGGCTCATAAAGTGAATCCACATACCTGTGTTTTATTTAAAATTCATTTACAGCCCTGAAAAGTAAGCTAGGTGACTTGCGTTAGAAACATATTACAATTCAATTATTAATTATAAAAAGTGTAACCTTATTTTATCATTAAACAAGCACAAAGTTTTCTTAACGAAGTACGGTGTGAAATTATATAGAACCTTGCATAGCTGCCTCTAGATTGAGGCGATGTGAATGTCAGGCCTTGGCATTTGCAATCACTGTTTGGCGAAATAACTTGGCATTTAACATTTTAGACAGAACCACCAAATGGATTTTAAAAGTGTGAAAGTAAATAAGAAAAAATGGTTTTCCTAGAAATTGGAAGACAATTATTCATAAAGCTCAATGTGCTCTTATTCGAGTGGTGGTAGTGATTATCCACTATGCACTATCCATTTATTTCCCCATGTATCATTTCAGGGACCACCCATCTACCATAATGTATGTTACGTCAACAGGATTCACACTCGATCAAGGCCTACATTTCCATTTTAATTTTCTGCTCCGTGGATTTGATATATGTGGCACGACAATGAGTGACCATGGAAGCTCTTCGGTCATTTTCTATTCCAACTATATTTATTACTATTGAATACGTACAACCTTTCTTATTTGAACTTCAGGCTTCACAATAGACAGCAGGCCATTCCCAGTACAAATAAATCCTAGACTAAACATTTTTATCAAATATTTCTCTAGGGACTGGAGGTGGTCAAAACTCCATGTGTTGTAGTATTATAGTTGATAAGAGACTATCAACTATCTATCAGTCTGAACCCTAACCTTTACCTTTATCCTAAGCCCATCCTAAGCCATTATCCTAAGCCATTAGCCTAAACCTTACTCTAAACATTTTTCTAAATGTAAACTTGGCAGTTGCTTATTAACGGAGTTTATTTTTTTTATCTGTTATAATATATATATACAGTGGATATAAAAAGTCTACACACCCCTGTTAAAATGCCAGGTTTTTGTGATGTAAAAGAATGAGACAAAGATAAATCATGTCAGAACTTTTTCCACTGTTAATGTGACCTATAATGTGAACAATTCAATTGAAAAACAAACTGAAATCTTCGAGGGGGAAAAATGAAAAATAAAAACCTTACAATAACCTGGTTGCATAAGTTTGCACACCCTCTTATAACTGGGGATGTGGCTGTGTTCAGAATTAACCAATCACATTCAAACTCATATTAAATAGATGTCATTACACACCTGCCATCATTTAAAGTGACTCTGATTAATCACAAATAAAGTTCAGCTGTTCTAGTAGGATTTTCCTGACATTTTCTTAGTTGCATCTCAGAGCAAAAGCCATGGTCCGCAGAGAGCTTCCAAAGCATCAGAGGGCTCTCATTGTTGAAAGATATCAGTCAGGAGAAGGGTACAAAAGAATTTCCAAAGCATT
>JACXGI010003989.1:0-19871 GCA_016801175.1 Esox masquinongy
TAGCTTTAGCGCCTTTTCCCTGATTTGGCATTCTGCCAGTTTTATTACCGAATTCCAAAGTGGTCTGTTCTTGCTCCCAGCTATTCTAGTGAGATAAGGATCCTGTCACCCCCTCCTCTAATGCAGTTAAAATATCTCTTAGTTCTACTTAGCCTCTAACAGACTTGCATGTTATCTTAATACTATTGCCCCACACTACATAACCCCTCCATCCCGATTAAAAGGTATAAAATAATTGGTTTATTAACTGCCGGCTATAATACCACGCGGACAGACTCAAGAGTAGCCTACTGTCCACAAGGCAGCATTTATCCGTTGTAGCGAGGAAGCACGCATGAGCGGTAGCGAATTTTGTCTTGCATTGCAGACTGCAAAAATGGTTAGAAAGCTTGGTATGCCGCTGCTGTTCGACTTGACATTAAAAAGAACTTGTTTTTATTATTGGTGCTGAGCTAGTGTTTAACAGCTTAATTAGAAGGTATGACTAAAGTTAAAAACTATGAAGAGACCTCAGCCAAACTGCAGAAAAACACAATGTTAAATCACTGAGCCGTGAGACAGGCATTAAGTTAGGGCAAACCCAGAATATGTAGATCTTTATTTGTTGAAACATCTAAATCACACTATTGAAATCAGGGAATACTTGTTTAGGTCTCCCCTTTAGAATAAGACCATCCGCATGGATGATTGATATTTGAGAGTGGATACGACTTTGACCAGTGCAAATGTATGCCAGTTTGCCTATAGCGAAACCGAGAGGGGTTTTTGGAAAGTGAATAGGCTACGAAAACGGCGCGTCTTTGCGGGTCTCTCACGGGGAATCTGATGGGGATAACGTCTTGATTCCCAAACCCTAGCATAGGTCCAAACCGAATGGTAGAATATGATCGCATAAATTACAGGTCTGGTCCTATATACCGGCACTGAAATTAATCAATTTCAATGCAAGGACTCCTGGGACAGACCCGCAAAGACGCTCTCGTAGCCTATTCACTTCGCAAAAATTATATTGTGTTTTTCCGAAAACACATCTCGGTTTTTCGATACCTTAATTATGCCACTTATGCTTAAACTATGCATGTGCGAGGAATAGTGATGGCAACATAGGGATGCGCCAAGGAGCTACTGTAAAACAGCAATCACCGTCTTCGCAGTCAGATTCTGCTGCTCTGGGCTTGATTGCTATGTCTGACTGTTAGTCCCGCCCCCTCATTAGCTTAAGGACAAGGAAAAACAGAAATAAATACACCAGAAATAAAAGAACACGGAAATAAAAGAATATGGAAATAAATAAATACAGAAATAAAAGAATATGGAAATAAATAAAAACAGAAATAAAATAATATTTAAATAAATAAATACAGAAATAAATATATACAGAAATATATGATAATGAAAATGAACAATTTTTTAAAATAAAAACAGAAATGAATGATCAAGTAATTAAATAAATCGGGAAATAATATTTGATTAATACATTTATTATTATATTTGTATGCATAAATATATGTATTGATACATTTATTTATTTATTCATTTATTTCTAATTTTGGCAGGTTTGGTCCTCCATACAGAAAGGCTTCAAGCCTCACCGAATTAGGCTAATTAACAGTAAATTCAGTAGTAGTTCTGTCAGTTCACATAATTAATTTTGATTGATCATAAATCTGATATCATCTATCCTGATAATATAGCCAGTCTTACTTATCTAGTGATCTGAATGTTCATTTATTAAAAATTAATAAGTATGACCTACGCATTTAATCTGTCAGCAATTTTTTGTAAAGCTATCTCCCTCGCCTTGTCAATTGCGGCAGTATTGTCCTTTTTGGTGATGACTCCTTTAAATTTTTCATCAAGTCCCATCAGCAGGGTTTGTTCTGCTGTTGATAAGATCACCGCTCTAGTTTTTGCTTCTTTTTTGCGACATAGTGTCTTCATTTCAATGATCGCTTGTTCTGGGCTGCTTGTGCACTCCATGCGTGTGCACAATGCAAGCTTGTTCAAGCCTGGTTTGAGTTAACGTTGACAAGACACAGCTATATTGTGTTAATGGTACGGCTTGAGCCTTAAGTGGAAGTTGGCGTTCATTCAAGCTGGGCTTTTTCAATTAAGCGCGGATTTCATTAGCAGTGTTGATGGAATACCCCCCTGGGATCGCCTTGCTCAATAGTCAGTGCCACTACACACTACACCACTATTGAAGTGATCCCAGATGAAATGTTTCTACTTCAGTTGCTAAATAGAGCCTGGTGTTTGAATGTGTTGACACGAGTGCTCAGCGCTGGAGAACTGTGGAAACCTGGGCTCTGCAACAAGAACTTTAAATCGAGTTTCTACTAACCAAGCTAACTTCAAACAGTTGTCACACAGCTAACTCTCACAATCTCTCATTAATCTCAAACATTTCTCTCTTGCAACAAATTGACACATTTTTTCAAAGTTGCAGGTATTGCCATCTCTCAATTCAAAACCTGAGGCAGTCAGGCCTCGGACACTCACTCGACACTGGTTTCGTTAAATATTATTAAAATGAAAGTGTTTCGACACCTGCCCTCATGTGACCAGAAGTGTTTCAGAACATTTTTCCAATGCAGTTTGTCGGAAAGTTGTCAAATCTCGGAATAGTATCGAGCATGTGTGCATAGCAGCCCATCACTAGGCCTTACTCGAGACGTTGTTCTGATGCAGTGAGCGTTGAAAAGACTGGAACACCCTATCACGACTTTTTAACACTAGGACCACCAAATGGTGGCAAATGGTGTTTGAGTTTGTCATTAAATTAAAACTGCCATTTTGTAAGCTACACCCTCCTCCTTCCATGTTTAAATTATTAAATTATCAATTTAGCAAATGTATTACACGTTGCTGTTTTCCATCAATACAATCGACAAATTACTTTTCAATATTTTCATAAAGGCTTCTGTAAATCATTCTTTGAAATTGTGTATATGTTGTTTTACATTCTTTTTCAGTTTTTACATGTACGTTTCTGCCTCGAGAACCTCATTGCTGCTAACCCTGCATTTCAGTTACACATGCCCAACCTGGTCTCAGGGGTCTACGCAGACTATTTTACGTAAATCTTTGACTGCAGAAATCATAAGATGTATTACGTTAGGTAAAGTAACGTTAGAGTAATAATCCAGAAAAAAAAAATCATAAGCCATGTTTCAAACCCAGGTCCTTCTGCTCTGCAGACGGGTGCTCTATCCATTGCCCCAAACAGGAACTTCCTGTCAGAGTAGGCGAGTAGTGGTGTTACAACAATATGTTACGAGTGATTTTCTTTCAAACCCTTACCCAAATCCTAACCCTAACCTTAACCCCAGTGCTGTGGTACCTAACCTTAACCCAAACTCTAACCTGAACCCCAGTGGTGTGATACCTAACCCTAACCAAACATTAACCTAACCTTTTTAGTTTTCTGACCTTACCCCAAACCTTAACCCTAACCTTAACCCCAGTGCTGTGATACCTAACGTCAACCTAACAGTAACGTTAAAATGCATTTAGCACATATTTTAGCGACCTTGGTAAGGCCATTACTTCTCCCTTGACATCCAAAGACCGTGTGGAGTAGTGGGTGGGGTACCTACCTTCAGACCTAAATGTTGCCAGTTCAAAACACTGCTTGTTCACTTGGTGCAAATTCGTAATGAATGATAAATGTTTTAACCATTCATAAAATATGGTATGTGTGTCTGGAGTTCGTATCATATATTACGTTTTAATAGCGTTTGTAACATATTATACGTTATAACAGTGTTCGTAAGATATGTTACGTTTTAGCCAATTCGTAATGTATTATATGTTTTGGTAGCGCATTGTAATGTAATGTAACGTAACATAACATATCGTGCGAAATCCGGTGCCATAGATTTACGTAAATTAGTCTACGTAGTCACCCGAGACCATGTTGACATGCCACTTTGCACCTTCAATTTGCACATTTATACATCCCACTTATAACATACATTGCTCTTAATTGTTTCACTTGTAAATTTTTTGTACGATTCTTTTTGCACTTCTGGTTAGATGCTAACTGCATTTTGTTATACTGTACTTGTACTTGTTCAATGACAATAAAGTTTAATCTAATCTAATGAATATCAAAGAAATAGCAATGATGTCAATGGATGAATGGTTGATAACCCAGACACATCTGTGATTGAAGGGGAATGATGAAGAATGATGATGTGGGTAGAAATTGTATATAATCTGAACTCGGTGAGCAAGTAGGACACAACTCGGACACAATTTACAGCGTTTAGTTCACAATGGCAAACAAAACCCGATGATTTGACGCCCTGACAGCATTGCAGATGCTGCAAAATTTAGAAGTCAAATAGAAATAGATCCTGAAATCGACGTCTCGGACGTTGGGTCTTCATCTGATTCTGATAATGAGCCCTCACCTCTAATGCCTGAGCCTCCTTGCAAAAAAAAGAAATGAACCAACCGTGTCCACAAATGCCAAAGACACTACTGCGCAACACAACTGTAAGTTATTCTTTGATCATACTTTTACTCTGCACATTAAATTTATATTTTTAAATTTCGTTATTCATATATGTCATGGTGTGGTAAGCAAGGAGCCCAGGAGCAAGATGAACGGTGAAACAAGGGTTTACTACACAAGGGCAGTTCTAGGCTGTAGTAATGAGGATCAGGTGTGCGTAATAGTGGAGAGGTGTTCCGTGAATGGATGGGTGTTCCGTGAATGCGGTGCTAGCAGCGGAAAGAATGGACAGTGGTGGCTAATAGACCGGTGACAGGGAGCAAGTAGTCAAGCCTCCCCAGAGGGATGCGAGATCACAGGAGGCACCGTGAGAGTGTAGGCTACTGTAAATCATCCTTTGATCATCTTTTTACTCTGCTAATCAAATTTACAAATAAAATTAATTAAATAATACACTGCAGTGTTTTTACTTGGAGAGGCTACATATCCTGGGATCTATCAATTTTATTTCTGTAGCCTGTGTTATTCATTCTTTGAAATTTTTGGTGTTTATTAAGCAACCGTGCATATGTACGGCTATTCATGCGGATATCCTTTGATCTTCGCAAACTGGACGAACTAAATTCTAATGGATTTATTTTGAATAATGTTGTGTAATTTCATTTTATACATTTGTAGGGCCTAATATATGAATGGAAATGCTATAGCCTCTGTTCTTAGAAATAATCGTTCTATGTATTCTTTTTTTAGTCTTTATTTTTTGTATGATAAGACCTTCAATACAAATACATTCTTGTATTTTTTCAAATTCATTAACCATTTAAAACAAAATAATTCTGTAATTCATTATTTTTTAGACTATTCTATATAGTTAGATAACGACCCAATAAATGAACTGATGCTCTGGGTGGAAGGTGATGCTGTGGAGGAGAATGTGTATGCTAATAGGGACGATTCATATGTTAATGATGAGAAACAGCATTCGGCTCTGGCTGATACTGTTTGTCTGAATGGCTAGGCGGTTCTAGCGTTAATATGCTTTTTTTTACAATGCATACATTATAATGATTGGGATGATACAGGCAGAGCTACAGGATACACTAAATGATATGAATAATTTAAAAACAATTAATAGACATTTCAATTGGAAAAACTAAAAAATAACCAGGATTAGAACTCATGTAGTTCCAGTCTGCAACACTACCCACTGAGCCACCACTGAACTTCACTCACAGCAGTAGTACAGAAATTGGTAATACGGTATTTAGTAAAGTCTGCGATGCATATAGGCAAATGAAAGAGTTACTGTCATAGATAATAGAACATTTCAATGGTTACTGCCAACTAGGCTAACTTGCAACATGAAGCCACTCATTCAAAGTTTTTGGTATTGAACTTTGTTTTCAAAACCTGAGACAGTAAATTGTCTGTGACATTACTACACAGATTTTGTTCCATAGCACATGATCTTTCAACACCCGGCATCATGTGACCAGAAGTGCCAAGCAGCCCATCACTGCGTTCTGCTTTACTTAAATTGTGACGCCTGTGAATATTTTCTTTTATTATTTATCTTGATACTTGATCTTTCATTCCAAATATTAACAAAAATCTAACCTTTAATTAGGAAAACAATGAAAAAATAATTCTTATCATAAAACAAATATTTTCCCACAATTGTTGGTACTCCTTCATTTAACCTCCCTCCTATAATGCGTAATAACATGGTTAACATGGCACATGGTTTTGATTTAATATCTGCTGGTACTTGATGGTCTATGATACCATGTATCCTAACAAGTTTTCCAAAACAGCCCCAAAACATCAAAGATCCACCACCATACTTCACAGTGGGGATGAGGTACTTCTCTGTATGGCTATCTTTCTGCCTACACCAAACCCACCTAAAAAAGCTCTATTTTGTTCTCATCAGACCACCGAACCCGGTCCCATTGAAAGTTCCAGTAATATTTGGCAAACTGTAGGTGCTTCACTTTGTTGTTTAATGACAGCAAAGGCTTTTTTAAGGCAGCTCTCTCAAGCAACGTTTTGTTATGTAGGTGGTGTGTGATTGTAGTTTTGACCCCAGGACCCAACTAATGTCTGCAATTCTCCAGCTGTGATGCTTTGACATTATTTGGCCACTCAAACCACCCTCCTCACTGTGAGTGGAGATCAATTGTTAACATATCCAGCTGATTTTAACTTCTTAATTATTGCCCTGATAGTGGAAATGGGCATTTTCAACCACTGAGCTATTTTCTTATGGCCATTTTGTGATACTTGCAGCTCAAAGTATCACAAAATGGCCATTTTTGGACATCATAACATTATTCTCGGGTCTTTCCCAAGTGAGGGATAACTGTAGCTTGTGTGTCACCTCATAATTATATCCTTGTGAAACAAGAAGTTATGGCTTACCAAGTATTCCTGTTTACTCAGGTGAACTTAAAAACATAACATTTGAATGGAATATAGTGATTATACTTATAGATTTTACATTTAATAATTTCTAGGGGTGCCAATAATTGTCACAAGTTTTGGAGAAAAATATTTATTTCACATTTATTTTTTTCAATCATTTTACATCAATTAAAGGTTCTCTTTTTGAATATTTTGAATGAAAGACCAAGTAGATAAACCGCATAGACATTTTTCTCACAGCCTGTTTTCCTCATTCACCAAGGGTGCCAATATTAGAGGGATCTGTAAATAGAAATGTGTATCTCTAAATGTGCACAAACTGTGAATGACAGGTTTATTATATGTGTATCAGAAGTTATACATGGAGGCTGTTCCTCTGTTTTTACTTGTCACTCTAAAGAACAACTGCCATTCCTCCATCTCGGCTCCCCCTCCTATTCCTCAGGTATACACTCAACTCTTTTGATTCTCTCATGCTTTCTCATTCTCTCACAGACTGCGTGACTTGGAAGCCTAACACTATTCTCTTGAACATCTCAGTCTATATGGTAAGTATTTTTTAATGAAAATAAACTGCATTTAATAATGTTAATTGCTGACAACAAATCTAAGTAATGTGTAGACAGTTTTTTCAAGCAATTTTAATTCTGTAATGTACATTGGGTTGAATTATTTGAACTATGGACATATTGTATATATTTTGTTGTTGTTGTTGCAGTAGTCTTTTTGACAATAACAGAGGACTGGAACAAGGGAAATTAACATAGTCGGATGAATAAATGCTGTAGTAAATATAGTGAGAGGATTTGGCTAATGCAAGTACATGGGACCATTTCACAATTCACAAACAAATCATGTTATATTTAATCTGTGTTTATTCAGGACTGTATAAAAAACCCAATCACATGTCTACTGTAATCCATGTATGGGGTTATGTGTATGTTTCTTTTGCTCTGAAAGAAAAAACATGTATCTCAAACACACCTCTGATATTGACTACTCTGGCTCTGGAGAGCTAAGACAGGGGTATTTATGGGTATGTGTGTTTATGTTTTACACAACTATGTCATTGACTATGAAATAAGACATGCATTAAGGGTGTCTTTGTTGTATAGTGTTTGATAATAATCCAATTATCAAAGTCATGGCTCTGTCTGCATTTTTCTCTGTAGTACTTGAAATGAATCACTGATCCATAGCATGGGAAAAATTTGGCCATGCTGTTTAGAGAGTCAGGCATTTAATATCTGTACTTGCAATGATGTCATTATCTTCAGTAATTGACACTTTCCTGAGAAGTTCGTAACACTTCTACAAATTCTAGAAATAAGACATTAGTTCGTAAAACTTCTACAAATAAGACATTAAAAATGCTTGTAGATTTTTATAAAAGCATCATAAATAGGTGTTCATGTTAATAAATGATTATGGTTATACATGTTTAAATGCATATAACAAAAACAATGAATGATAATAGGAATCATTTAAACATAATACATTGATTAATGAATGATAATTAATAATTAGTATATAAGTACAAGATATCCAAAAACAAGATTAATTCTACCGGCTACAATGTCAATTGTTTTAATAATGTATGTTTCATCTGACTTTGGAGTACAGTATTGGTACTGGCCGAATTACTAAAGTAGTAGGTATGATTCATTTTGTTATTCATTTTTTTAATATTTGAAATTAATGATTGTGATTTATAGTATTGTGCAATGTAGTCATACCACAGAATTTTAGCACCAATATTTAAATTTAAAATGACAAATCAAGTGCCTTTTAATCAACACAATATGGAGAATTCAGTCAATTTCTCTGTAATCATTAGGAGGAATTGAATCCCAAACTGTGAAGTTCACCAACATTGTTAAGCTATTAGTTATGTTGTTTCTTTGACAAAGTTATTTCTAAAGACTATTATTGCTTTAATGTGATTAGTAGTTTATCAATGTCTGTCCCTAATTTTTACTGAATTGAGCTATATTTTTAGATAGTATAAAAGCAGGTGATCTACTTCTACTCTTTTTTGGCTGGTGTTTTATGGTGGAAAGATTAGTGGATTCGGTGTTACACATAGACAGCATAGTTTCCTTGTCTTGCATTTAACTGCCACTGCCTTCATGTTAAACATAAAAACTAGGTGAATGTTTCATTTAATTAAGTTAATTTTTCAATTAAGTGACAATTCTCCAAAGGCCTCAAATTGACAAATGATTAATGCCATTCTAAAATTAGTGGGTAGTGACCTAGGGAGGTCCAGTAGTCTAACATTTAGATTACTAGACATTTCTATTCACACTAGCAATGAGAAACTCTCGCTGTGCTGTAAGGAGCAACACATGCTTGCGCTGTGCTTTGGCCAGACCCCTGATCCAGAAGGTATGAAAACTCACTGGCAATGTTGTTTATCTGCTAACTAATACAATTTCACCCATTTACACTATTAAATAAATATCTCAAATGCAAATATTGTAATGAGTCTAGCTAATCTGAATACAAGTATTGTAGTGTAAAAACACTTTATGCTGCTGCCTAATGTGGTGCACGTATACCACACAGCATGGGGTTCAATCCTGCTCTATCAACAGAAACACTCTTCTTTATCTTTCCCCAATGTCTCTATCCATGAAGGACAGATATGAATTAGTATTTATTGTCTAATGAATTAAAATTACCATTGAACAACAGAAAATCTAAATGATTTCAGCTTTACACTAGGATACCTGAATCTACAAGTAGCCCGATCTAAACGCATCCTAACCAAATGAGCTGCCGGGACAGCCAATTACACAGCAGAACTAGAGAGGGGGTAGCTAATGGGGCCATCTGCCGAGGATGAGGGAGTGTAGAGGGGTGACAGTCTAAAGATTCTTTTTAGCTTAACAAGACTGTATGCCAGATTTGAGTTGGAGAGTTGGTGAAAATGGCTATTCTGTCACTTCACCTTCCGTGGTGACGTGAGACATTTTACAAATCCATATTCCCCACCACTACTGAGTTCTAAATACATCTTGCTCAATGTGTATTGGAGTGGAATGAGCGGTGATGTAGGAAGTCTAAATCTGTAATTCCTTTTATCCCAATAAACAGAATCAGAAAAAAAAGTGGTTTGTGAGCAACTAAAAACATCACATACTGGAACCGAAATAATTCAACCATCACCAGCAACAACAATTGTTTGCCAGAGTGCCATGTTAGTTACCAGGTAAACAATAATTTCAGTGAGTTTTATGACTTCCAGGACAGTGTGGCCAAACTGCTGCATGTTCATGTGTTTCGTCTTATGGTGCCAGAGTTTCTGCAGATAGTGTTAACTGAAAATTGTATTTACGTATTATATTAATGTTATTCAAATTAAATTGTGTTCACAACAATTTATGTTTTTGAAATAAGCTATAAGACACCAGCACGTACCTTCCACTTATTTAATCATCCAGAGTCCTGCTTTTTCAGTCTCCTCATCCTAATTTTCACCTTTGTTTTCTTCTTCCCGTTCTTGTTGTAATTCTTATTATTACTCATCTCCTGTTCTTCAGAAATGAGAAATGGAACTAAGTAGTTTGTACTGTGTTAAGTTTGTCAAGGGAATGGAAACTCAGACCAGCCACCAACTCAATTTTGTTGATCCTCTATATCAGTTTCGCCCACATAGCAATATTAATTCACTATCACAGTATTACTGTTTGCTGTCACTGTCCCCCATGCTGACACATGATCCATAACTGTACTACATGTCATTGCAGCTGACAGTTTTAATTGTTCAATATAGTCTGTATTAAAACTAAACATTGAGATGAATATTGAATGTGACAACTATAATTCTAAATAGAATGACAAGGCAGTCTAGGTTAAAAGCTGAGTAAATACATACATTTCATGCTAGTTAATAAATGATACTGCTGGACGGAAAGTCTAATAGTGTATTATGTAATGGGCTGACCTTATCCCCGGGCACCAGCAGGATTTAAAACAACAACAAAAAAACTGCCCTTACAGGAGCGAAACAACCTTAGGGTCTCCTGGCCTAACTGCGGCTATCAAACACTCATTGCTGGTAGGTTTGGGCAACCGCGACTCTTATGGTCTGGGCTATGTAAGTGGAGCAGACTAGGGCTTCCCATGATTGCTCAGTTGTAGAAATCAGGATTAATGCTCCTGGTACGAAGATAGTGTCATTTGTCAAGGCTCCTTGGTCAACCATCTTTCCATAGCGCTCTTTCCCAATATCGGTGCTCTCTCCCCATATCAGCTCACTTCCCCCCTTTCAGCCTGCTTTCAACCCTTAAATAGAGGGAGAGCAAACAGCAAATTCAGCAGCAGTTAATTAGGTGTACATGATCCCCACCTCCTGGAGAGGTCGCTGTTGGTCTGCCTTTCCCTCGGCTGGCCACTGACATCCAACAACTATAGCAGTGATAATGTGAATACATTTCTGAAATAATTTTCTAACTGAAAAGACCTACCTTGCAAACAAATCATTTGTTTAGATGAGAACATTTAATTTCCATCTGAAGAACAAAATGATCCAGGAAATTTGGGTTAGGTGCCTCGCTCAACGGCAACAGCAACAGCTTGTTCGTCTTGTCGGCTCAGAGATTCAAACAAACATCTATTTGGTTACTAGTCCAACAACCTAACCACAAGGCTATCTGCCAACTTGCCATCTGATCAGAGGTTGGAATTTACACATAGGACCTCGGCTATCCTTTGTTATTAGTCTGGCAGTGCAAAGGAGGATCTATTGTTAACACAGATCGAGTAAGCATTGACAAAATTATTTTGATCATTGTCTGTCAATGTTCTGTACTGAGGAAATAATAAAACAACAGAAGAAAGAACAATATTTTTTTCCAAATAAGACAGAACATATTTTTTCTCCTTTCATCTTGTCTAGTTCTTCCTGCTTTAATATTTTCTGCTTCTCTGAAAACCAGTGTACGGATAATAACTTATTTGTATTACTGCATTTGCAAATACACAAATGAGTTTGACTGCATGCAAACAAACTCTGCCTCATTGATTTGAGACTTATAATATTTCAACAGTCTCTGAACTCAATGCTTTTATCTTTAAATAGATATTACTGGGATGATGCAAACATTGTCCTGACATGATACCAAGGTGGTATTGCGATGGTCCTAGGATGATATTGCGATGAGTCTGTGATGTGTCCCCTATTATTTTAGGTACTGCCGAGCACTAAGATATTACTACAGCAACAACACAAGAAGAAAGGTCTGAAAACTGTGAAGCCAACGCAAAACAACGGCCACTCAAGGTATGTATTATTTCATACAAAATATGCTAAGCAGAACCATAAATGGTGTTATATTTAGAGTTCTTCTAAGAAACCACTGTGTGGGTTTGCCTAGAAACCTCTATTTATACACAATGTAGGGTGGCACCAAGATGTGTTTTATCATCTAAAGGTTCTACATAGAACCCTCTTTGAAAGGACAAAACATTCTGCTTTGTTTCACATTGTCTCTGAAGTGAGCTGAATGAGCGCGTGTGAGATCACATTCCCTCGACTAATGATTTCAGGTTACTAGAATTAGGTTAAGGATAAAATGTTGTATATTTATGCTGTGAAATTGCCGGTGATCTGGCTTTGGGGTTGAAGCTGGTCAGGGTCCAGTTTGTTCTCTAATTGTCTATGGAGGTTAGCTGCTCTTGTCCACCCTCTTTTGGCCACTGGCCTCTGTTGTTTGTTGAGTGCTGGCTTAGGCCAAGAAGTTGACTGGGAGACTGGCTGAGTACAACTGTCAAGGGGGGCAGAGCAGTGTCCCAGGGGTCGCTCCAGCCCTCCCTTGCCCGTGTCCTGGGGCAGAGAGCTAGCTGCATGGAGAAAGCCCCAGGGGTCAATGCTAATCAGCACTGTGTGAAAACTGCATGGGGTGTGCAGATTTTTACTATCAACATTATTTAATTTGACCAGTATAAGAGTTTATTTGTTGACTTACTATACAAAAAGTAGTATTTATCAGTCTTATTCAGTGCTTCTTACAAGAACAAATAGCCCTAACGCTAAATTGAAAAGAATTGTCATCACCTATTAACAGATAGATTATGCTTTTTTGTAATTGAAAAAACGTCTGTAGCTACCGAAAAACATTATTTTTATTATACCTTTATTTCTAGTCTGCTTATACGTTTACACATACAGTTTATGTGCAATGATTAAAAACAAACAGGAAAATAACACAGATAACAGTCAAAACAAGTTGATCACAGAGAGCAGAAGACAAAATACATTGGATTAAACACAGGTGTTATTCCCTTAGACGCCTCAGGTTTTAGTGGATATTGGGCCTGGCAGTGACTGTGGGGTCCCTAGGGTGTAGCCCAGGGACAGGGTCTTTGCTGAAATCAGTATTAATATCACAGCCAATAATAGGACTGGATATTCTAAACAAATGCAGCGCACTTGTCTTCACACAGTGGAAACAGTACACAGAGCATACATATATCTCTCGCAAATACAAGCAACACCAAATACAAGTCATGTAATACTCTTGAGGTTTACATATAAGCCATGTCCAATCAGAGCATGCCTGACGTACCAGGCTGGAGGATTACATGGATCAGATACCCGTTTTATAAATAGTAATGCAATTTCTCCCACAAATATGTGCATGTCGCTATAACAAAATGTACACTTCAATGCATGGTGGTTGTATGCATACTTTAACCTGGGGGGGGACTTTAACCCATACCTTTTAGCCCAGGGACCCACAGACCATGCACAGAACCCTTCAACACATATAGCTACGGAAAAAATTGAGAACACTGCACCTTTTTCTTTCTTTTCCAAAAAAGTTGAAAAGGAAAGTTTTGAGTGTGGAACAGAAGCGTTCAATTTGAAGTGGTCTCTTAATTTAAATTTTTTATGTTGATAAGTACAGCAAAGTCCAGCCCACACTTTGATACAAACTACAGTGGTGAGTTCTGTAGCTAGCACCTGTGATAAACCTAAGTGCGCAATGATAGGTTACATCCAGTGGTTTAAGTGTGGATGCCGTAGCATGCGTGTAGATAACATCCCCATAATCTATAACATAAAAGTAGCTTGCACAATTTGTTTTCTGTGGAGGACAAATTTGTGGAGGATTTGTGGAGGACAAATGTCCTGTTTCTATAGAGGAAGCCTAGCTTGATCTTTAGCCTTTAACAGAGTTCATCAACATGTATTTTAAAAGACACTTTATTATCTAGCCATATCCCTAAGTGTTTATATGCAGAGACTTGATTAATTCGAGAGCCGACTAAGCATGTGAGTGCAAGTGTATTGTCAACCAGCTTTTTGGACCTATTAAAATCATGAAATTTATTTTCTTTGCATTTAAAACCAGTTTAAATTGTAAAAAAAGACCATTGTAGTATCTTTAAATCTGTCTCCAGCTGCAATAATGCTTTGTCAGCTGTTAAAGCAAAAGAGTACATAAAGTGTTGTCTGCATATAGTTTTTACACTTATCTCATCACTGATATTGTTTATGTAGAGATTGTACAGTAATGGACCAGGTATATCTAACAGCCTGACTTCTATCCTTACGATAGTCATCAAACCAATGCCAGGCATCCGGTCCCAGTCCTATTGACGACAGCTTACTTAAGTGTCGCATGGTCTATAGCATCAAAGGCTTTAGACAAATCTAAAAACATGCTTACTGTTGTCTAGGGCAGTGTTTTTCAACCTGGGCGGTCGTTGAGAAACAATGTACCCTCTCTTTCTTGGTATTACCGGTGGAAGAATTTCTTTCCCTTAAAAGTGTTCATTTCTCTGAGGGATACACTGAGAATGCCTTGTTATCGCAGTGGTTACACATTTATAAGAGGGATATTCCACTGTCGGACTGTCGGACCCCTGAAAGCAACTTAACATCCAGCATCCAGACGCACATGAAAACACTATTCAATACAAGTGGCTGTGTAGACATGACTGCAATACAACCAGGTGCTGGGCTCTCACCAACTTTCAAATGTTTTTAACTTATTTCCTTTGAAAGTTAATCCTTCTGCTTAAACCACTTGATCAGTGCCAGCTTGCTTTCCATTGGAACAATTCATAAGAATGATTATTATTTGGCATTTCTGATTCGCTGTTGTTTAATTAAGATTTGAATGTTAAATTGCTAGCTGTTTCTGATTGGCTGCTGTTTGTTTCCCTGGGAAACTAATAATTCTTGTCATTCGATGATGTGCTTTTTTGATGATTTTTGATGATAACAATAGTAACAACAATAATAATTACAACAATAATAATAATCATAACAATAATATTAATCATTAATATTCAGGGCAATTAGCCTGCATCTTATATGATGGGGGGCGGTTAGGGACCTGGATAATGGATAGGGGGACGCTGGCCCAAAAAAGGTTGAGAACCCTTTAGCAATATCATTTACACCATGTACTGTGGCTGTAGTGGTACTGTGTTTAGGTCTGAAACCAGATTGATTGCTGGAGAGAGTATTGTTAACCGTTAAAAATGATTGTAGTTCCTTATTCACCTATGACTGTTGGCCAAATGTTTGACAAACAGACGAGCTTAGAGATGGGCCGATAATTATCCAATTCACTACCGTCACCTCCCTTGAGGAGTGGTGAAACAGAAGCTGTTTTCCAAGCTTTAGGACTCTTTCCCATGACTAGTTTTTGATTGAAGATGTGCAACACTGCACTAGCAATGATAGGAGCAGCACACCTTAGTAAGTATGGATGCAGATTATCAGCATCAACCGATTTCTTAGGCTCTATTACAGATAATGCAGATAAGACCTCACTTTCTGTGAATTTTTGGAAATGAAAAACCGGCTAATTGCTCTCCTGTTTCCCTGAGGGCAGAGGGGCTGATGCAATAGACCAATCAGGATTATATTGGCCATTTTGTCTTTAAAAAAAACCCCAGCAGAAATAAAGTGCTTATTAAAGGCATCATAAATTTCAGTTTGGTCATTGACGATCACAGAATCCGATATAATTTGCTTCGGTAGGGTTGTCTAGGAGTTACCACATTTAAGTTAACGGAGTTCCAGGATTTAGAGGGATCACCGGCAGACTCCATCACAGCATGGAACACAGCCACATCCCCAGTTATAAGAGGGTGTGTACACTTACGCAACCACGTTATTGTAAGGTTTTTATTTTTCATTTTTCCCTCTTGAAGATTTCAGTTTGTTTTTCAATTGAATTGTTCACATTATAGGTCACATTAAAAGTGGAAAAAGTTCTGACATGATATATCTTTGTCTCATTCTTTTACATCACAAAAACCTGGCATTTTAACAGGGGTGTGTAGACTTTTTATATCCACTGTATATTGTACCCTTCTAACTGAACATCTAGGAACATCTGAGTCTAGGACAGAGACAGAGAGCCAGGACTCAGATATAATCCATATGTAGGCATGTGATTGTGAGACTAATATTTCAATTAAATCTAACTTTTGGACAAGGCTTCTAGCATTCAAATGTATAATTCCAAGGCCCCTATTTCGAGAGCTCAAATCAGAGTATTCAAAGTAATATTAGATATTAGAGCAATGATTATTAGAGCAATGATTCTTCTTGTTGCTACTTACAGGCATGAGTTGGATGGAAACAAGATTTCTTCTAACAATACCCCTCTGCCTGTGTGAGGAGGTGGCAATGTGGTACCTGGACAATAGTGGATCAATGGCATACAGTCCATCAAAAATGTCATCCATATTAACAGCGCCTGTAGAGCTATTTAAGACTGGGGGAGGAACAGAGAGAGCAGCCTGATGGAGAAACAACCAGTTCTGAGTATCAACCCCCAAGGCTGCATATTGTTAGTTCCCAAATGCTCTGCATGAGGCTAAAGTAAGAGCCAGGTTTGAGGAGAATGCTTGCGCCATATTTATTCAGATGTAATATATCCCGGAGAAATACCTTTGGTCGGTATAGGAAAGCTGTGAAATTGTCCACATACTGGATTCTTAATGAACAACAATAACTCAAAAGCCAGGCATGCAGCTGGCATATATGGCTGAAATTATTATCCGTTTTGAGCTTAAAGTACATTGCTCACATGTCAGGTCTCAGGTAAACATAAGTCCATGATAATGAATACTAATAAATACTAATAAATCACTAATAAAATCTATCAAAAAATATCAATGGAAATGTGATTTCTACTAGATAATGGTTGCTAATGTTGTAATTTGTACCTGTTACGTCTGTAAATTCAATGAAATTGTCCCACGTGAAATGTAGGGACAGGAATCAAATTTCAATAAAATTTATTTATAAAGCCTTTTTACAACAGCAGTTGTAAAGATTGTTTGTCTATTAACATAATTGTGATCTGGCTCAAATTATTTCGATCAGGCAATTATGTAGTTAATAATTGTGACAGCCCTACAGTTGGTATACAGTAGTTAAACTGAGTATATTCTCCGTTCACAAAGATTGTGAAGATTTCATTATGCTGACTAATTTAAATAAAAAACATTTGTTGGATCACAGAGTTTGTGTTTTATTGCTGTTTAAGTGTAGGCTATTATACAGTATGGCTATTTAAAATATATGTCCGGTGGCTCTTCTGTGTGGCCGGAATTCTGGAATTTTAACGCCATATTGGCCGATTTGATAAGACAAATAAGCGACTGAAACGCACTTTTCTATTAAATAATGATGTTCCAAAATTAGGCTACATTGCGGCATTGCAAAACTATTCAAAACTTGTTTCGAACATACTGAAATTAGTTTCAGTACATTATCTATAAAGTTTCCGCAGAGCTCCTAAACGCTCTGACATCCTATGGAAATGGACGTAATTCGCATGGTAGCCTATTTGTTGAGACGTTTCTAACATTGGCCTCAAAATCCTTTATTCAGTTTGTAAACATGATTTTGGAATCAAAATATTGTGCAAAAAGATCATTGTCCAGCCTATAAAGATTTAAGAATGTACATTTTAAATATTAATTAAACATTTGGATTTTTATATTGTTTTTTTTTTCATTAAATTGTCAGGCCTACTGTACCTGACTGTTGTAGTCTAACTTTTATTTATTTGTCAATGCAATTGATTTGGAACATACCATTTTGATCACCCTCCTTTGATGACTTTTCCTAAATAGGTGTAGCATTATTACATTGTTCCATTGTCAGAATTCTATACTCACAAACTGAAAACTATTTAGAGACTAATTACCGTTTGTTTTACATCATATTCCTACTTAATAACTGATTAGGCATGTGACAGTACAAGTATTGTAACAGGCTCTTTGTCTCACCCGTCTCTCTCTTTGGGTTAATGTGGAGTAATTAAAAGTAATTTGTCGACTTTAGGCCATTGTACAGTAAATAAAGGAATTACATGTTCCGTTCAAATGCCACTTTAGAAAAAAATCTATCGTTATTTACCTCTGAAAATATGAATGAAATATTGATGGGTTTAACATGTAGCCTTTTGCCTGTTTAACAAACTAAACGTCCTTCATGTAAACATGCTATGTTAAATACTTGACTTATATTTTCACTTGGGTCTACTGTGGCATATTGTACTTCAATCTATTAAAGAAATCTGGTGGGAAAAGTAATTTCTTATTTTTTTTATTTTAATAAGTTTTTATTGATAGAAACAGATGCAACTTTCAGGAAATATTTGTGCAGAAAAGTGGCATCAATGACGCAATAAGTAATGTATGCTTGGTAAAAGTCTGCAATTAGCCTACATAAATGTTAACTTAATTGTTGTAATCAACAGCTACATTTCCAGTCAAGTAATTGTATTTCAGTTTAAATAATTACAATAAATGAAAAGGAAGAGATTCATGTGTGTAGACCTATAGTTAAATATACATTCTCAGAAATCACAGTTAATCAAGCCCAACAACATGGAATCAAACACAGCAACATAGCAATCCATGAATAGGATTATAGTAGACAATATTCCTCCGATTTGAATGTTTTATTCTGACCATAAGTACAGACGCAGGCTTGAATAACAGCAGTTTCAGGCGAGGGTGTCGACGTTCTCACAGATGCCTCCTGGTGGCCATTCTTATTTTTTATTTTGTGTTTTTGTCCATGCCGCATGGCACTGCAATTTGCCGCGGTATACCGTGGCATGCCTCGTCGCAGACCGCCTCCTTGGCGCAGGAATTAAACGAGCGACATCTGGAAACGTGATAGTTCTGTGACCTACAGCTTGCATTTACAGCTGAGTGAACCTGAATTTAGATTTGTTTTTTGTTTGGAGCACAAAAAAAGCCTGCAAAGTAAAAACGACTTTTGTGATTGAAGATGTGTGTTTGTGTCATATCTAAGTATGCTGTATATATTTTTATTTTTGCTGTAATACAAGGATCAACTGCAAAAAAGTCATACAGTTAGGTCTGGAAATATTTAGACACTTTAATTCAAGGGGTTGAACAAACATATCGTATGAAACGTTTAGGAACTGCAATCATTTTCAAACACAGTTGCCTTATTTCAGGGGCTCAAATGTAATTGGACAAATTAACACAATCATAAATAAAATGTTCATTTTTAATACTGCTTCAAGCAGGCAATGGCTGCTTGAAGTCTGGAATGCATGGACACCACCAAACACTGGGTTTCTTCCTTTGTGATGCTTTCCAAGGCCTTTACTGCAGCTGTCTTCAATTGTTGTTTGTTCATGGGTCTTTTTGCCTTAAGTTTTGTCTTCAGCAAGTGAAATGCATGCTCGATCAGGTTGAGATCAGGTGATTGACTCAGCCATTGCAGAATGTTCCACTTCTTTGCCTTAAAAAACTCCTGGGTTGCTTTTGCAGTGTGTTTTGGGTCATTGTCCATCTGTAAAGTGAAGTGCCGTCCAATCAACTTTGCTGAATTTGGCTGAATCTGAGCAGGCAATACATCAATCAAATTTATTTGTAAAGCCCTTTTTACATCAGCAGTTTCACAAAGTGCTTTTACAAAACACCAACCTGAAACCCCAAGCAGCAAACAACAACAATGTTG
>JACXGI010003989.1:19971-46696 GCA_016801175.1 Esox masquinongy
GGGGGGGGGGGGGGCAGCAGAGTGGCAGCTGAAATCATCAGGTATCGTCTTGATCTGCAACACCAGGAGGACTTTGGACAGAGGCAGCAACAAGTCTTTCAAGCCTGGTACTCCGGAGGTGTGGGCCAAGACCTCATGTCCTCTTAAGTTTAAACAGGGCAGGAGACAGGGAAAATTTAGAAAGTGCATTCCTTAGATTTACAAGGATTTACAGTGGAGAAGGAGAACTGACCCTACTCCCCCGGCACAATAATATAGCAGCGTAAGACCTTGGGGCTGAGACAGGGGGTGTCCAGTGACACTGTGGCCCTGTCTCAGCCCCAAGGGGGAGGCCCCCGGACAGAGCCCAACAGGCAGGAAATCAATCCACCCACATTGCCAATCATCAACCAAAGGAACACCCACCAATGCAACCACCCTGAAATGGGGGAAGAGTATTGCCAGCAGAGTTCAGCCCAATTGCACGATGGGCGCAACAGAGAGACAACAACAAGCCAGAATGGGTAGCATGACTGGGTAGCATCCATAAATACAGAGCTAATCAAACAAACGACTGGAACACATCAGTAGCAACCAAAACATGAAAACATAAATGCACAGATAAAACGTACATATTGTAACAGGAGCAGAGCAAAGATGCACGATTGGGAGACAGTGTGCAGTTGTTTTATTAAAGGACAACTCAAAACAACTAAACACAACAAAACAAGAAACTGTGCGATTGTGGACTTGGCGGTACTGCTGCAGGCGTTCGGCAAGTGAGGTCAGTGCCCATGTCAGCAGTCTCTTAAGGGGGCAGATGTTTATTCTTCATCACAGTTGCAACTAATTATTTACTGGTCAGTTAGTATTCAGTGTGTATTTGTCTGGAATAATGTCCAGTAACTCCCATTAGGAGTGGCAGCATGCATGTAATTACATTGCTAATTAACTGATCTTCACAGCTTTGTCTGATTCTAAGGTCACCTTTTGAAGCAGACACAACCTATTGGTGTGCAGCTGTGTATTTAGACATAAAGTTAAACACGTTCATTATGTTGTGTGTTCTATTTGGACTGACAATATTGTCCTATTCCCATGCATTCAAAAGTGCATTACCTATGGATTTTGAGTTTAAAGTACATTTAAACCTGCCTGGTCCCAGGGACCAATAGAATTATCAATTTCACTGGTAATGGTAAAAATTTGAATTTGCCCAGGGTAGCGTGTCATTTCCTTATCAAACATTTTACACTAACAACTCTCACTCCTTACCTGTGTGTATGGCAGGTCTCCACGACAATGATGAGTCCTCAGCCGATGCAACAACTTTTGTCCCCTGCTCAGCTCCAGGGTCTGCTTCAACAACAGCAGCACACTATCCTGATTCAGCAGGTACAGTACAATTTTATTAAGTATATATTGCTAATCTACATATGATAATAATATAGACATACCATACCTAAATGTTATAGGTTCTGCAGACACTGATTAAACCTAGTCAAGGAGTTCTCCACTGACCATAAACAGTCCCTAGTTTACTTCAATGTTCAGTCCATCCCCCACTGTAATTATTATATTCACCATTTTTATATTTGTAGTATTCTGGATGTATGTTTTGTTACAAGAAAGGCTAATATCTAACAATCTTTGTTTTTTCCAGCAACATTTGAAAGAGTTCAATAAGAAGCAGCAAAAGCGCTTTCGCCTACAGCGGCTGCAACAGCAACATCCAGGCAAAAAAGACAAAGTGAGTTAGAAATTGTCTATGCACTCTAAAATATTGTGATTATTGCATGTTTCTCTATGTTATTGGACAATTACATCTTAGATAGAAGGTTCATATTAGAACAACAGTGTAACAGGAGGTCAGAGTCAATTGGACTAAAGGTTTTCCATTCCCTAAGCAACACTGACATTTCTGTGGATGTGTAAATATGGACACTGTTCAGATGGACACTAAACACCCTTAGTAACTCTCTTCAACTCCTCGTCCTCTCTCCACTACTCCCTCACTCACTCTTTACCCTCCTTTCTCCCCCTTTTTTTCTGTCTGTATCAGTTATCTAGACAGCAGACAGTGTTCCAGCAGCTTCTCCAGCTCCAGGTACAGCAGATGTTCAAAGTACAGAGGCCAGGTGTCACCTCCCACAGCCAGTTTCCAGGTACATATTTTTTTACTGTAGCTATGCAATTCTGGTTTACCTACACACACTAAATGTTAATTTGCAGTATCCTTATCATCATGTTGTTGCTGGAATGTAACTTTGTATTTAAACCTCTTTTTGTATTCAAAGTTAATACTTATTTATTTAGTGCTTTTTATTTATTTGCTAAAGTTTTGTTGTTTCATGCAGTATATTCCCCGGTCACTCAGGCAGATGGAAATCTCTCTGGATAGCACACGGTTCCACTCATTTGCACTTGGATTTCTTCTTCAGTATTGATACCAAGCAATAACCAGTTTTTAATGTCTACCATCTACATGCCTTTTTTCCTTCCATTGTTGTTTTTAGTTTTTTTTCTCACAAAAAATACAAACAGTGTGAGATTATTTTCCAAGGATGAACAACTCTGTTCTCAAAGAAAAGGATATTTAAACCTCTTTTAATTATGAATGTACATGTGGTCATCACATTCAGCAGTGTCTCATCCTGGGATTGTATCTCAAACAAAAGATAGCAGGATTTCTAAACAAAAGGTCCTTCCCAAACAATCTGACACCTTTCCCCAAACTACCGGCCATAAACCCAGGGGGCAACTTCCTTACTACATGACCCATTTGTTCAAACACATGCTAACTACAAAATGCACAATCCTTAACTTATCTAGTTCCCCCGTCTAACACAGTGCATCCTGATTACATTCCTTGTAAAATCTGTCAATATGCTTAAACAACAGAACAATTCTATATCTAAGCATATTGTTTGTGTGTTCAATTATCAGTAGTGTCTATGCTGTGTGTGAAATGTAAGAAGTCAGTTCCAATGATGATGGCGTCACACAGCTTTCTCTTGAGAATTTGTATCCCAGAAATTTGGGTTCTATCAGAAATTATTAGGTATGACTACCTCTAGAGAGTCCACACCCAAAAGACGGTCTCTCCCAAAGGCTATACACAAGGGTTGCAAGGTAATATTGTATATATGTCTGTTTCAGCCAGCTTCAGTACTATTGAGCTACAGCAGGTATGGAAGGAGCTTACCAATGGCCCAATGAAAGATAAAGCAACAAAGGCTAGCTCACCTGTCCTTGTAACCACAGACAAACCATCAATGTCTACCAACCATTGCTATACCACCAATAGCCAATCTCCTGCTCACAGCCCAAGTGAAGGGTAAGCCTTATCTGTAACACTTAAAGAGGGAATATGAATTACACTTTTTCTTGATTGCTTGAGCACTTTTGTCCAACCAGAATTTACTGTTTCAAAACAGTTAATATGCAGGCCTAAACGCTTACACTGTAATACATTTGATTTGCAAAATGCACTAAGACTGTCAACATTAATCACATGGCACAAAGCTACTTGCATCAAAACTTATAACTTGAAAGTTATTTGGCACAAATAATGGCACAATAAATACTAACTACAACTATCCATATACCCTAACATGGTTAACCCTCTTTTGGTCTGTACCATTTGTTCTACAGTTCTACAATTATAGTATACACTGTTGAGCCAGAACATTATGACCACTCACAGGTGACACGAATAACGTTGATCATCTCCTAACAAAGGCAAATGTCAAGGTCTGGGTAGAAAAGATGTAAGTAAACAATCAGTTCTCACAGTCAACGTGTTGGATGCAGGAGGAGTGGACAAGAGTAAAGACCTGAGCATCTTTGACAAGGGTCAACTTGTTATTGCCAGAGAACTGGGTCAGAGCATCTCTGAAACGTCAAGGCTTGTGGAGTGCTTCCGGTCAGTGGTGGTGACTACCTACCGACTGAGGTCTTAGGAGGGACGAACCACAAACCAGCAACAGGGAGTTGGGCGCCCAATGCTCATCGATGTGCAAATGCAACGAAGGTTATCTCGTCTGGTCCAAACCAACAGAAGGTCTACTGTGGCACAAGTCCCAGAAAATTTGAATGATGGTGAAAACACAGTGCATCGCACCCTGCTGCATATGGGGATGCGTTGCCACAGACCGGTTAGAGTGCCCATGATGATCCCTGTCCACCGTCGAAAGTGCTTGCAATGGGAACTGGACCTTGGATCATATTCTTTTACGTCACGTCGACGGCCATATACGTGTGTGCCGTTTACCTGGGGAAGTGATGGCACCAGGATGCACTGCGGCAAGATGGAGGGAGTGTGATGAACTGTGCAATGTCTGCTGGGAAACCCTGGGTCTGGGCATTCATGTGAAAATCATTTTGACACGGGCCACATACCGAAACATCATTGCAGACCAGGTACACCCCTTCATGGCAATGGTGTTCCCTGATGGCAGCGGCCTCTTTCAGTAGGATAATGTGCTCTGCCACACTGCACACACTGTTTGGGAATGGTTTGAAGAACATGATGAAGAGTTCAAGGTGTTGCCCTGGCCTCCAAATTCCCCAGATCTCAATCCAATTGAGCATCTGTGGGATGTGTTGGACAACAAGTCTGATCCATGGCAGCTCCCCTTCACAACAAACAGGACTTGAAGGATCTGCTGCTTATGTCTTGGTGCCAGATACCACAGGACACCTTCAGGGGTCTTGTAGAGTCCATTCCTCCTCGAGTCGGAGCTCTTGCATGAACAAGAGTTAATTGCTGATTAAACAATTTTGCAAGTAAATTTGATATAGGTGAGTTTTAGGTTTTTTCATATTGAGATGTTCACTGTTTGAAAAAAAAATGCTTAGCATTTGGGTGATTAATCATTAACTGTTTTGCAATAAAATATTACTGCTGTGATTATCTGGTTGTAATGGCGATGACCTGGACCATTGTTTCATTCAAATTTCTTGGCAATCGAGAAAAACTGTACGACCCTTAAGTGGAGAACTTTCTTGTAGCATACTGAAGAATGACAGTTAAAACAGTGTGTTAAGAAGACATCAATAAGATGTCTGCCACAGACAATTTCAGTAAGCTAAGTTGTTTGTTCTCAGTTTTTTCTAAGCTTATTCCCAATAGTCCAATGCATTTTGCTTGTTTGTTTGTTGTTATTCTTTGGGATTTTATCTGCACAATCTGTAGTGAAGTTGACAATAAAACACTGAAGCAGTTTATTCTAAATCAAAAGCAAGGTACTTTTCATGTGATATTACTGCTTTTATCTTTATTCTATATGAACTGTAAAATACAAAACATGCATTTTTTTAAAGTATGGTTGTCATTATCTTGATTTTCCTTTGTATATGCAACCCTTCACACTTAATCCTCTACCTCCAGTTTGTTTGATGTGAATCGAGCAATAACACACTCACTCTATGGACATGGCATGTGTAACTGGCCTGGCTGTGAGACTGTTTGTGAAAACATCAGCCACTTTATCAAGTAGGTATTCCAATGGAGAGGCTGCATAGTGTTGGAAAACAGTTGGAAAACATTCAGTTTGTGTGTGTGTGTGTGTGTGCTTGCCTGCCCACATTTATGTGTGTGTATTGTTCATGTGTGTGTGAATTATAACCCCAGTAACTGATGTGTTCTCTCAGCCACTTGAGTACGGAGCACATGCTGGATGACAGAAGCACAGCCCAGTGCAGAGTCCAGATGCAGGTTGTGCAGCAGTTAGACCTTCAGGTGAGTATGTCTGTCTGTCTGTGTTTCTGGGTAGTATTTGTAGTATTTATTTGAATCCCTATTAGTTCCTGCCTAAGTAGCAGCCAGTCTTCCTTGGTGTGACTAAGTTAATCCTGTGAGTCTCCTAGCTCAAACGAAAATGTGGACTCTTCACCTTATCCTCTTACTTCCTTTTTTCTCCTTTTGCCGCTTCTGCCACTTGTCACCATTTGTCCTGTTCCCCTTACTTTCCTTCTTGTGCTCTCACTCCGCTCTGCTCACTCCATACATTCTGTACTAGCTTTTTAAAGAACGGGATCGTCTCCAAGCTATGATGACTCACTTGCACCTGCCACCTTTGGAACCACATTATCTTAAGAAACCAGTAAGTACGATATGCAGCTTTTGTATATTAATTTGGTTATTCAGGAGGACTGACATACCCAGCGCAGCAGGAAATGTAAATTTTTTGTGCATTCACTTGAATAATGACTTAAGAAATTTGTAATTTCCACCCTTACAAATAATTTACATGAATTACTTTCCACATCCTTGAACAATACACATTTCACATTGCTGCAGGATTAAGACAAACCATTTGTAAAGATAGGAAAAAATGACGTTCTGAACAAACTAAAAAAAGCAATTTTATTCTAAATTATTGTTCTTTGCAAACAATGCTATACCATAAAAATGTTTAAGGTAGTGAGAAAATTGTATCCATCTGAGGTTATGTATATTGCGCTAGCTACTTTCCAAGCCTTCTTAAATGGAATGCTATTCTCCTTATACCAATGTGTCCCGCTTTTGATCAAAGCTTTATAGACCCTGGTCAAAAGTAGTACACTACGTGCATATAGTCTCTTCTCAGTGCTGGTCCAGCTTAGTGTGATACATCTGTTTTTGGACAGTAATACTGTAAATGTGATAGTTCTGTGACTTAGAGCTTGCATTTATAGCTGAGTGAACCTGAATTTAGATTTGTTTTTTGTTTGGAGCACAAAAAAAGCCTGCGAAGTAAACATGACTTTTGTGATTCAAGATGATGTGTGTGTGTCATATCTGAGTATTCTGTATGTATTTTTATTTTTGCTGTAATACAAGGCTGAACTGCAAAAAAGCCATACAGTTAGGTCTGGAAATATTTAGACACTTTAATTCAAGGGGTTGAACAAAAATATCATATGAAATGTTTAGGAACTGCAACCATTTTCAAACACATTCGCCTTATTTCAGGGGCTCAAATGTAATTGGACAAATTAACACAATAATAAATAAAATGTTCATTTTTAATACTTTGCAAAGAATCCTTTGCAGGCAATGGCTGCTTGAAGTCTGGAATGCATGGACACCACCAAACGCTGGGTTTCTTCCTTTGTGATGCTTTGCCAGGCTTTTACTGCAGCTGTCTTCAGTTGTTGTTTGTTAATGGGTCTTTCTGCCTTAAGTTTTGTCTTCAGCAAGTGAAATGCATGCTCGATCAGGTTAAGATCAGGTGACTGACTCAGCCATTGCAGCATGTTCCACTTCTTTGCCTAAAAAACTCCTGGGTTGTTTTCACAGAATGTTTTGGGTCATTGTCCATCTGTAAAGTGAAGTGCCGTCCAATCAACTTTGCTGAATTTGGTTGAATCTGAGCAGGCAATATATCTCAATCAATCAAATTTATTTGTAAAGCCCTTTTTACATCAGCAGTTTCACAAAGTGCTTTTACAAAACACCCAACCTGAAACCCCAAGGAGCAAACAACAATAATGTTGAAGCACAGCGACTAGGAAAAACTCTGTAGGTGGGGCCGAAATTTAGGAAGAAACCTAGAGAGGAACCAGGCTCAGAGGGGTGATCAGCCTGTTCTGGCTGTGCTGGGGGAACATTTTAAGAGCACAAGTTGTAATAATTAGTAAATGCATTTGGGCTGTGTCCAGAGTCTATAAACCCTAGACCCAGACCGGCAGCTGGAATCGTCAGGTATCGTCTGGATCTGCAACACAGCCAGGAGGACTTTGGACAGTGGCAGCAATGAGTCTTTAGAGCCTGGCACTCGGGACGTGTGGGCCAAGACCTCATGTCCTCCTAAATTTGAACGGAGCAGGAGACAAGAAAATTTAGAGAGTGCATTCCTTAGGTTTACAAGAATTTACAGTGGAGAACCAGAACTGACCCTACTCCCCCCGGCACATTAATATAGCAACATAACACCTATACACTTCAGAATTCATCCAGCTGCTTCTGTCTTCTGTCACATGAATAAACACTAGTTACCCTGTGCCATTGGAAGCCATGCATGGCTATACCATCACACTGCCTCCACTGTGTTTTACAGATTATGTGGTAGGCTTCGGATCATGAGCAGTTCCAAGACTTCTCCATATTTTTTTCTTCCCATCATTCTGGTACAAGTTTATCTTCATTTCATCGATCCAAAGAATGCTGTTCCAGAACTGGGCTGGCTTTTTTAGATGTTTTTTGGCAAAGTCTAATCTGGCCTTTCTATTCTTGTTATCCTTGCTTATGAATGGTTTTCTTTTTGTGGTGAACCCTCTGTATTTGCTCTTATGAAGTCTTCTCTTCATGACTTGGATAATGATAGGCCTATCATTATCCTGCAGTGTTCTTCACTTGGCTGGATGTTGTGAAGGGGTTTTCTTTACCATGGAAAGGATCCTACAATCCACCACTATTATCTTCCATGGATGTCCAGGCCTTTTTGTGTTGCAGAGATCACCAGTGCGTTCTTTTTTCTCAGAATGTACCAAACTGAATGTACCAAATTTGGCCACTCCTGATGTTCCACATCTCTGATGGATTTTTTTTGCAGCCTAAGGATAGCCTGTTTCACTTGCATTGAGAGCTCCTTTGACCGCATGTTGTTGGTTCACAGCAACAGCTTCCAAATGCAAATGCCACACCTGGAATCAACTCCAGACCTTTTACCTGCTTAATTGATGAAGAAATAACGAAGAAATAGCCCACACCTGTCCATGAAACAGCTTTTGAGTCAATTGTCCAATTACTTTTGGTCCCTTGGAAAAGAGGGGGCTACATATAAAAGAGCTGTAATTCCTAAACCCTTCCTCCAATTTGGATGTGAATATAGTCAAATTAAAGCTGAGACTGCAATTTCAGCCCATATTCATTATTTGGTAATGCTTCAAATTACAGCCTGTTACTTACTGGGTGGTTCCCATGTAACTATGTAGTAACAAGAATGTAAGTACCTGGTAAGAATGGGTAGTTATGTAGGAACAATGTAAGTCTTACATGTAGTTATATGAATGAAGACCAATACTACTCCAAAACTACTTAGCAAACAGATAGGTGATAAAAAAAGCAATTTTGAAAGTATATAATTTTCATTCTTATTTGTGCTCATGAATTTACTATTTAAAGGTGACTAGTAATTATTTTATTGCAAGTTCGCTTGCAGTATTTAGGATTTATGAGATAACAGAAAGATGATGCGCATTTGTCTGCTTTGTGCAACCGCCAACACACGCTTTGGGCAATTGGTTCTTGCCAAACCAAAAGCCGTGTTGGCATCAGTCATAAATGTATGAATTGAGTATCAATGTGTGTTATGAATCAAGCCACAGAAAGCACTTATCTGTTGGGTGTCCTACATCCGCCACTATTTCTCCCTGAAAATAGGTGCCCACATGAATGTTTTTTTCTTCAATTTGCATGATCGAAAATGCTCCAGTGTACTATTATTTAGTCGCGTTGAAAGCGACAAGCTGATGAATGAAACAGATAGGCTTAACCAATATGAGTTTGTCACATTTAACTGTTGATGAGGACAATTAAATGTTAACATTAGAAGGCATACTTTAAAATGTGGTTATCCAAGGGTGCCTGGCTCACATTTCGATAGTTGCCCAATATGAAAACCCCCCAAAACCTTGTGGTGTTTCCAAATGTAGATACAAATCAGATCCATTTGCATATGGTGGAAATACACATTAAAACTAGTCTATTTCATAATAATACCTAATAAAAAGAAACTAAATTTGTGGAAAATGATCATTTGTTAACTGTTAATACTCACGCCATCCTCGTGTTATAGCATACTCTTTCCCATACCTTGTGTACTTTACCCTTACTTACCATGTAAGTTCTTAGTAAGTCCATCATCTTAAACTAGTTCTCATATGGTACCAACACAACACTTACAGTGTGAGTACTTGGAAAGAGGGCTGTAATTTGAAGCAGTGTCTGTTCCCACATAGTTACAGCGTAGTTACAAGGAAAGAGGGCCGTTATTTGAAGCGGTGTCTGTTCCCACGTAGGTACAATGTAGTTACAAGGAAAAAGGGCTTTAATTTGAAGCGGTGTCTGTTCCCACGTAGTTACAGTGTAGTTACAAGGAAGGAGGGCTGTAATTTGAAGCAGCGTCATTTCCAACATAGTCACAGTGCAGTTACAAGGAAACATGGCTGTAATTTGAAGCGGTGTCTGCTCCCACGTAAATACACTGTAGTTACAAGGAAACATGGCTGTAATTTGAAGCGGTGCCTGCTCCCACGTAGTTACACTGTAGTTACAAGGAAAGAGGGCAGTAATTTCAAGCAGTGTCTGTTCCCACATAGTTACAGTGTAGTTACAAGAAAAAAGGGCTGTAATTTGAAGCGGTGTGTGTTCCCACATAGATATACAGTAGTTACATCTACCAAGCAAGTAAGTTTGGTGTAGTCAAATGAAGCAGAGTCTGATTCATAGTAGTTAAAACACGTAACACCTCAAACTAATTAATTAATAATAATTTAAAATGAGACGGTATGATCAAAATAAAAAACCTGTCAGGGAATTAATCAAAACCAAATCTAGATATCTGCCCCATTTGGAGATATGATGACATTTAAAAAACACATATACTGTGTATATACAGCTCTGGAAAAAATTTTGACCACTGCAAAATAATCAGTTTCTCAGGTTTTACTATTCATAGGTATGTGTTTGAGTAAAATGAAGAGTTTTGTTTTATTCTATAAACTACTGACAACATTACTACCAAATTCCAAATAAAAATATTGTCATTTAGAGTATTTATTTGTAGAAAATAACAACTGGTCAAAATAACCAAAAAAGTATGCATTGTTTTCAGACCTCAAATAATGCAAAGAAAACAAATTCATATTCATTTCTCAACAACAAAATACTAATGTTTTAACTTAGGAAGAGTTCAGAAATCAATATTTGGTGGAATAACCCTGATTTTTAATCAAAGCTTTCATGCGTCTTGGCATGCTTTCCACCAGTCTGTCACATTGCTATTGGGTGACTTTATGCCACTCCTGGCACAAACATTCAAGCAGCTCGGCTTTGTTTGATGGCTTGCGACCATCCATCTTCCTCTTGATCAAATTCCAGAGGTTTTCAATGGGGTTCAGGTCTGGAGATTGGGCTGGCCATGACAGGGTCTTGATCTGGTGGTCCTCCATCCACACATTGATTGTCCTGGCTGTGTGGCATGGAGCATTGTCCTGCTGGAAAAACCAATTCTCAGAGTTGGGGAACACTGTCAGAGCAGAAGGAAGCAGGTGTTCCTGGATAACCTTGTACTTGGCTTGATTCATGCGTCCTTCACAAAGACAAATCTGCCCGATTCCAGCGTTGCTGAAGCATCCCCAGATCGTCACCGATCCTCCACCAAATTTCACAGTGGGTGCGAAACACTGTGGCTTGTAGGCCTCTCCAGGTCTTCGTCTAACCATTAGACGACCAGGTGTTGGGCAAAGCAAAATTTGACTCATCAGAGAAGATGACCTTACTCCATTCCTCTACGGTCCAATCCTTATGGTTTTTTACGCCTGGCTCTTGTTGCCTTCTCATTGATGAAGGGCTTTTTTCTAGCTTTGCACAACATCAGCTTCGACTTTGGCTTCATCAGAAGCAATTTGGAGTTCATCTTTATATCCCAAATGTTGTTTTGCAGGTCCAGTGTGCTGTCCATATACACTATTTGAAATTCTGTAGAACCACACTGCCTCCATCAAGCTCGGTATAGAGGAGGAGTCCCAAAGTCTTCCCCTTCGGAAGTGATCTCGACCTGTATAGAAAATTTAAGTAAAAAGTGTTGCTTAGTATACAATTACTGGACTTGACACTGACAATAACATGTTCAGTAACAAAAACAACAGTGAGCATTACATTTTTTATAATTAACCTTTCTGTGCACTAATTTCATTGAAGTCATATTTTACATCCCATTATGATGTCACCAGTGTGTACAACTAATGTTTTAAAGACCACTTTTTACATCTTGTTTAATACATAACAGAAAATCTGTAATTGTCTCATGTTGTGTTGGTTTTACAGGTAAGCTTTACTTCCCTTGTCCGGAAAAGTTGATTATAGCCCAGAAGATAAAATGTTTTGTATTTTTGTAATGAAAAAATCCCCAGTAATAACATTGTAATTATTATTAACTGACTGAAGACTGACTAAACTGACTAAACACTGAATAATAAACTGCTCCAAAAAATTCAAGGAACACTTAAATCACACATCGGGTCTCGATGAAGGACATATATTAACATATATTAAAGATCTTTACTGTACATTGTGTAATTCGTTGAGAACAAAATGACGTAACAACGGTCAATGGAAACCAAAAATCACCAAACGATTGAGGACTGGATTCAAAGTCACACCGAAAATGAAAGTAAACAATGGAAATCACAGGTGGTTCCAACTTGCGTGAATTTCATCACAGCAACTCATAATGTGACTTAGTGTGTATTGCCCCCACGTACCTGTATGCACTCCCGACAATATCTTGGCATGCTCCTGATGAGACGACGGGGGGTGTCCAGAGGGATCTCCTCCCAGACCTGGATCAGGGCATCAGTGAGCTCCTGAACAGTCTGTGGCACTTCTTGGCGGCGGCGGATTCACCGATACATCACGTCCTAGAGGTTCTCAATTGGACTCAGGTCTGGGGAACATGAAGGCCAGTCATTGGCATCAATGCCTTCGTCATTCAGGAACTGCCTACACACTCTGGCCACATGAGGCCAGGCATTGTCCTGCACCAGGAGGAACCCAGGGCCCACTGCACCAGCGTGAGGTCTGACGATGGATCTGAGGATTTCAAGGCTGGTACCTAACAGCAGTCAGGGTACCACTGGCTAGCATGCGACCCTCCATGACCATATGCCTCCACAGATCATCATTGACCTACCAAACCGGTCATGCTGGGTTATGTTGCAAGCGCCATAACGTTCAATACGGCGTCTCCAGACTCTTTCACATCTGTCACGTGCTCATTGTGAACCTGCTCTCATCTGTGAAGAGAACGGGGCGCCAATGGCAAACCAAATCACCAAATCTGGTGTTCTCTGGCGAATGCCAATCAAGCTGCACGGGGCTGGGCAGGGAGCACAGGTCCCACTAGAGGATGTCGGACCCTCATGGAGTCTGTTTCTGACAGTTTGGTCAGAAACATGCCCGCTGGAGGTCATTTTGTAGGGCTTTGGCAGTACTTCTCCTGTTGCTGGTAGTTTACATTGTTATTTATATTATTGCTATATTTTTGCTTTAATGAATGCCAGTCGAGCTGCACAGTGCTGGGCTGTGAGCACAAGTCCCACTAGAGGACGTCGGGCTCTCATGCCACCCTCATGGAGTCTGTTTCTGACAGTTTGGTCAGAAACATGCAAACCAGTAGCCCGCTGGAGGTCACTTTGTAGGGGTCTGGTAGTGCTCCTCCTGTTCCTCCTCGCACAAAGGAGCAGATACCGGTCCTGCTGCTGGTTTGTTGCCCATTTATGGCCCTGTCAAGCTCTCCTCATGTAATGGCCCATCTCCCGGTATCTCCTCCATGCACTTGAGACTCCTGGGAGACACAGCAAACCTTCTTGCAATGGCTGATATGGATGTGCCATCCTGGAGGAGCTGGACTGCCTATGCAACCTGAATGGGCTGCAGGTACCGCCTCATGCTTCCAGTAATGACAAGGATACTAGCAAAACACAATACTAGAGAAGAGTCAGTCAGGAAGGATAAGGAGAAAGCAATTGTCTGTGGCCACCACCAGCAAAACCATTCCCTTTCTGGGGGTTGTCTTGCTGTTGCCTCTCCAGTGCACCTGTTGTCACTTTCTTTTGCACCAAAACAGGTGACATTGATTCACAATTGCTTATGCTTCCTAACTGGACAGATTGATATCCCTGAAGTTTAAATAACATGGTTGTATACTGTGGTGATTACTTGTCCCCTTATTTGTTGAGCAGTGTAATTGTAAACTTGGGGAGATAAAAACAAATATATAATTCAGGTTAGATTGCTTGCATGGTTTTCCACTTAATTGTACATACCTTGCTTTAATGGCAGTAAGGGAATAGTGGTTTTGTCCAACTTGTGCCTCCTGCAACATTTATTCATGCTGCTGGTTTTCTTGAAGTCATTCAGAAGTTCTTGTAACTGTGTAGTACATCCTCATGATTTCTTACTACAACACAACAAGATATGCGTGAGGTCACGTTATTCATTGGTTAAGTATCTACTGTGCATAATGTACCTAATCTATAGCTTTTGTTTCATCTCCAGTCCTGCAGTATCCCCGGCAGTACAAATCTGTTGTGTAGCCTAGGAAAAATACAACTTACTCAACTATTAAATGGCTTAATTAGCAGTTCTCAAGAATCAATTGTTCTTTAATGGTAAGGTCAACAAAAATATAAGTCTGAGTCTTCCTCAGTATTCAAACAGAAATGGTGTGTGCCTTTATAAAATGCAAATCACATTAATTGCATTGAATGGGTATTTAGAAGAATCTTTCACATATCCAAGTGTTGAACTCTACAACATTTGATATTATATTTTTGCTGCATGTGTTTGGCCAGAACTATCTGTATGGTTTCTCTATCTGTTTCTCCCTCTTCACAACAGGGTAGGCAGATGTAATTCATTTTTCAATTTGGCTTCGTGCCACCTCATTCATTCAGAGCAGGCATTCATTGGTGCAGCTGCAAGGTTGTCAGCAGCCTGATTTGGCTGCAATAGACGCCACAAGTTGCAGGGACTTAATAGCATGTTTTCGGTAGTTGTTCGTTTACTTTTAAAATGACCCTGCCTTATCGGCTTTCGTTGGGAACACGCCAGGTGTCTCTTGCTGTTTTCAACCCAATGAAACTATTTTTTCCATGAAGACAAAAATGATTGCATTCACTTTGCCTCATACAATGCGATGTTGGATCCCGCCCTAGAATGCACTATGAACTATGATTGGTCAAAACAGACAAGCCACCAAATATTATTAGTCAAAAAGATGAAGAAGAAGCAGTACAGAAACATTTTAATGCGAGAACAAGCGAAAATTGAAGCGGGAAGAGTGACAAAGATGACAAGCATACATTTTAATACAATACTATGAATTTAAATGGAGAAATTGAGCACTGGCCCTTACGGGTTAGTTCTTACTGACACCGGGCCAGTGGGTCATCATTTATGTTGAACCCTGGGTGTATCTGTGTTTATTGCACCAACTCAACCAAGGTTTATCGATCTTTTATCTGGGGTTATTGCCCATTCATCCATTGACATCATTAATGTTCATGAAAACAATTTCAAAGAATGATTTACAGTAGCCTACATGAAAATATTGGTTTATATTTTCATGTAGGCTACTGCCCTACATGAAAATATAAACCAATATATTTAAATATAAACCAATATATTAAAATATAAGGTATTTTGTAGATTGTATTGATGTGGGCTATTATAACCCACACATTTACACATGAATCAATCTCATATGTTCAAACACTGTCATTCTGGCCCACAGTCAGCACACAGCTTCAGAGGTTTGATGAATTTAGCCTTCATAAGAAGCTGAATCTTCAGTAAAATAAGCAGAGAAAATTCATAGACAGATGATAGGATGTTGGATATTTTGTTTCTCTCCTAATGAAAAATAGCAATGTGCAATATGTTTGTTGAATTGTTGAGAATTTAATATGTATTATGCTTCAATAACAATTAATTGTTGAATAATCAAGAACATAGTTTGTATTTAATTATTGCTAATAATTGTTTAGCATAATACATTTGATGAATTAAGCTTACATAAGAATCTGAATTTTTGGTAAAATAAGCAACAAATATGCATAGACAGATGATAGGATTGTTGATATTTTGTTTC
Organism: Esox masquinongy; assembly: GCA_016801175.1. NCBI lineage: Eukaryota > Metazoa > Chordata > Actinopteri > Esociformes > Esocidae > Esox > Esox masquinongy. Next base: position 35,814 of record JACXGI010003989.1, read on the forward strand.
TCTTTCTCGCCTAATGAAAAACAGTAACGTGTAATACGTTTGTTGAATTGTTCTGGATATAGTTTGCATTATGTTTCAATAACAATTAATTTGTTGAATAGTCAAGAACATAGTTTTTATTTTGTTTCGCAAATAATTATTTAGCGTAATGCATTTGATAAATTAGGCCTACATAAGAAGCTGAATCTTCAGTAAAATAAGCAGTGAAAAATCATAGACAGGTGATTTTTTGATATTTTGTTTCTCTCCTAACAGTTCTCCTTTATTGTATTTTTCACTTCATAATGCATCAAATGTTTTCAATAGGTGACAGGTCTGGACTGCAGGCAGGACAGTTTAGCACCCAGACTCTTTTACTACTGAGCCATGCTGTTGTAATACGTGCAGAAAGTGGTTTGGCATCTTGCTGAAATAAGCAAGGCCTTCCCAGAAACCACAATTCTCTGGATGGCAGCATATGTTGCTCCAAAACCTGTATATATTTTTTAGCATAAAAGTCACCCATGCCATATGCACCTCAATACCATCAAAGATGCTGGCTTTTGAACTGTGCGGTGATAACAAGCCAGATGGTCCCTCTCCTCTTTAGCCTGGAGGACACGGCATCCATGATTCCCAAAAATAATTTCAAATTTTGATTTGTCAGACCACGGGGCAGTTTTCCACTTTGCATCAGTCCATCTTAAATGAGCTTGGGCCCAGAGAACACTATGGCTGTTCTGGTTCTTGTTTATATATATTCTTTATATATGGTTTCTTCTTTGCAGTAGAGTTTTAACACTAGAACTGCCAGGCCTTTCAGACCAACAGTATCAGCCTGAGCTGAACGCCGTTTCTCGTCATTAGCATAACAATTAGCATACACATTCTCCTCCGCAGGTTCACCACCCGGCCAGAGCATCAAGTAATCTACTGGGTGGTCAGCGAACTATATAGAATAGTATAAAAAATAATGAATTACAGAATTTGTTTATTTTACATTAATGAATTTGAAGAAATATACAAGAATGTGTTTGTATTGAAGGTCTCATTATATGAAAAAAAGAATAAAAAAAGAATACATAGAGTATTTCTAAGAATACAGGCTATAGAGTTTTCATTTGTTTATTAGGCCCTACAAATGTGCAAAATAAAAATTACAAAACTCTTTAATTATTCAAAGATAATACACTAGTGTACACTTATGCTGTACACAACTGGAATAAACTACCAGAAGATCTTAGACGTGCCCCAAACGTATCCATTTTTAAATCCAGGTTAAAAACACTACTCTTTTCACGTGCCTACGACTGAGCACTTAAACTTAACCACACTGTTTAGCCTTATAGCTTCCTATGTTTTTATCCCATTTCTAATCTTTTTTTTTAACCTTTGTTTTCTTATTGTATTTCTATTATTATGATGTTTTCATTTGTTTTGATGTTTTAATTTGAGTATTTGTTTTATGTTATTGTATTTTTATATATTTTATATATTTTTTTTGTAAAGCACGTTGAATTGCTTCGATGTATGAATTGTGCTATATAAATAAACTTGCTTGCTTGCTTGCTTACTAGAATTAAATTTTCATTTTGATCTCATTTTGATGATGTACAAGGTAAAATGAGAGACATTATCGACCAGTTTGTGACGATCAATGGATATACACATGAATAGCCGTACATAGGCCTAAAGCATGTTGCTTGATAAACACGACACATTGTAAAGAATGTATAACACATAGGCTGCAGCCCATTTTTACAAATAAAATTGATAGATCCAATGATATTTAGCCTCTCTTCCAGTAAAAACATTGCAGTGTATTATTCAATGAATTTTATTTGTACATTTGATTAACAGAGTAAATTTGATTAGCAGAGTAAAAGGGGGAAAGTTGATTAGATTCATTCATTATTTATTATTGTCATTGAAGTACAAGTATAGTATAACGAAATGCAGTTAGCATTCAACCAGAAATGCAAAAAGAAGTGTGCAAAAAACGTACAATTGAATGTTATAAGTGGGATGTATAAATGTGCAAGGTGGCATGTGCAACTGTTGAAGGTGCAAGGTGGCATGTGCAACTGAAATGCAGGGATGGCAACAATGAGGTTCCCGAGGTAGTACATGTATGTACATGTAACAACTGAAAAAGAATGTAAACAACATGTACACAATTTCAAAGAATAATATACAGTAGCTACATGAAAATATAGAAAGGTAATTTGTTGATTGTATTGATGAACAAGAAACTAGGCAAGCCTAGATCAGCCAGCCCGCAATAAAGCGAGATGATCGTTGTTGCCCTCCCTGGAGGCAAACCCAGGTTTCCCACGTGAGAGGCTGTTTTCTTTAACCACTACACCACAGAGAAATACATTTGCTGGGTGTCGGTATAGCCTGTGACATTATAAAATTTTGTCACGCAGTAACATCACACAGTTTGAATATTTAGCTAGACACCATTAACCATTGTGTTAAACTGACTAATGTTTCTTATTAAATTTACCTCCACCCCAAATAGCATCTATGAACTGTATGGCTTTTGCCACTGGCCATTTTAACAGCTTATTAGCCATTTGTGAATGACATTGATACAATAACTATCAATATAGGGGATGATAACTGACTTTTTCGTCAAGTGAAAAGACGAGAGAATCGTGTAGTCAGTGAAGTTTTTGTCTATCCTGAACAAATCCTAATACATAATTCGAAAATCCGCCAGAAATAGTCACAATATAACAGTAAACAGTTTTATTTTAGGCTTCCTATAACGTAGCTACTGACGGTTGTAGCCAGCAAAGTTTTTGCCTATCCTGAACATACCCTCTTTTGCTACTGGCCGTTTTAACAGCTAATTAGCCATTCGTGAATGATATTGATACAGTATCTATCAACATAGGTGACGATGACTGACTTTTTCGTCAAGTGAAAAGACAAGAGAATTGTGTAAACAGCGAAGCGTTTGTCTATCCTGAACAAATCTTAACATCCACCAGAAATGTTATATTTTAGGCTTCCGATAACGTAGCTACAGAAGGTTGTAGCCAGCGAAGATTTTGTCTGTCATGAACAGATTCTAAGGCATAATGTGTTCTGACTGTGACGGGAGTCGAACGCAGGACCTGTAGTTCTGTAGTCCATGTCTCTAACCACTACACTATTTAACAAGGGGTAGTAAGTCAGTCAGTAAGTCGGTCGGTTGGTAGGGACATTTGCTCTTCTAGGCCAGCTACACTTACGCGGTCCGGCAAAAACAGTAACGTGTAATACATTTACTGAATTGATAATTGGTGATCATTGGTATTTCGTTTCCTCAATAATTATTTAGCGTAATATATTTGTTGAATCTTAATCTTCAGTCAAATATGCAGAGAAAATTCAAAGAGAGATTAAAGGATGTGTATGCGATTTTGTTTCTCTTTCTCTCCTAAGATAAACAGTAACATGTAATATCTTTGTTGAATTGGTAGTTGTCGATTGGTAAAGAATGTCTGGTATTTCGTTTCTTAAAAAAAATGTTGACTTACATTTTAGATTTACATTTGATGAATTAGCCTACACAAGAAGCTGAATCTCCTATTGAAAAACGGTACCGTGTGATACACACTGTTAGGTCCGTAAATAATTTATATTCCTCTTCTTGCAGCTTAATTCTGGGTCAGCTGTTACCACATCCAAGAGCCTGCCACCATTGTCCCCTCCAGATGATGCTCAGAGGTCCACAATGGCCCCTGTCACTCCCTTATCCCCAACCCGGGGACCTGCAGAACCCACAAGTAGGAGGGACATGCAAAAAATCCATTCTGACAAGCGCCTCTGCTCTATTTCTTCAGGTATCAACCTGGAAAAATGTCAACACAGTCTTCACTGAATAATATTTATTATCCAAGGTGGTTGAAATAGCCTAGTGAAATTAACAAAATGTTTTCTTCTTCTAGACATTTGTCTAAATTATAATATGTACGGAAATTCTGATATCAGGCCACCTTTTACCTATGCAACTCTAATAAGACAGGTAAGAAGTATCTGGTTAGCTTACGTTCACATGGATATTCAGTGTATTTCAAAACGCTACAGCTTTTGTACATGTAAAGGCTGAAATCAAGACAAATCATCAAACCTATAATCAAGAAGGCATAACATTTCAACCTGGTTTCATTGGAATACGTAAACTATTATACGTAAATCTATGGCATCTGATTTCTTGTGATATGTTACGTTACGTTAAGTTACATTACAATGTGCTACCAGGATGTACAGTTTGGTCTGGAAATAATTGGACACTGACACAAGTTTTGTAATTTTGGCTGTTTACCAAAATATATTCAAGTAACAATTAAATAATGAATATGGGGCTTAAAGTGGGGCTTAAAGTGCAGCAGGGGCTTAAAGTGCAGCCTCTTAGCTTTAATCTGAGGGTATTAACATCCAAATTGGAGGAAGGGTTTAGGAATTACAGCTCTTCTATATGTAGTCCCCTCTTTTTCAAAGAACCAAAAGGTATTGGACAATTGACTCAAAAGCTGTTTCATGGACAGGTGTGGGCTATTCCTTTGATATTTCTTCATCAATTAAGTAGTGTAAAAGTTCTGGAATTTATTCCAGGTGTGGCATTTGCATTTGGAAGCTGTTGCTGTGAACCCACAACATGCGGTCAAAGGATCTCTCAATTCAAGTAAAACAGGCCATCCTTAGGCTGCAAAAAAAATCCATCGAAGAGATAGCAGAAACATTAGGAGTGGCCAAATCAACAGTTTGGTGCATTCTGAGAAAAAAGAACGCACTGGTGAGCTCTGCAACACAAAAAGGCTTGGACGTCCACAGAAGACAACAGTGGTGGATGATTGATGGATCGTTTCCATGGTAAAGAAAAACCCCTTCACAACATCCAGCCAAGTGAAGAACACTCTCCAGGAAGTAGGCATATCATGATCCAAGTCTACCTTTAAACAGACAACTTCACGAGAGCTAATACAGAGGGTTCACCACAAGGTGCAAACCATTCATAAGCCTTAAGAATAGAAAGGCAAGATTAGACTTTGCCAAAAAACATCTAAAAAAGCCAGCCCAGCTCTGGAACAGCACTCTTCGAACAGATGAAACTAAGATCAACCTGTTCCAGAATGATGGGAAGAAAAATGTATGGAGAAGGCTTGGAACGGCTCATGATCCAAAGCCTACCACATAATTTGTAAAACACGGTGGAGGCAGTGTGACGTCATGGGCATGCATGGCTTCCAATGGGACTGGGTCACTAGTGTTTATTGATGATGTGACAGACGACAAAACAGCTGGATGAATTCTGAAGTGTATGGGGATATATTGTCTGCTCTGATTCAGCCAAATTCAGCAAGGTTTATTGGACAGCGCTTCACTTTACAGATGGACAGTAGCTCAAAACTTACTGCAAAAGAAACCCAGGAGTTTTTTAAGGCAAAGAAGTGGAATATTCTGCAATGGCCGAATCAATCACCTGATCTCATCCTGATCGAGCATGCATTTCATTTGCTAAAGACAAAACTTAATGCAGAAAGATCCATGAACAAACAACAACTGAAGACAGCTGCTGTAAAGGCCTGGCAAAGCATCACAAAGGAGGAAACCCAGCGTTTTGTGATGTCCATGCATTCCAGGCTTCAAGCAGTCATTGCCTGCAAGGCTTCTTGACAAAGTATTAAAAATTAACATTTTATGTATGATGGTGTTCATTTGTCCAATTACATTTGAGCCCCTGAAATAAGTGGACTGTGTATGAAAATGTTTGCAAAACCTAAACGTTTCATACATAATTTTGTTCAACTCTTTGACTTAAAGTTCAAAGTCTGCACTTTAATTGCATCTCAATTGTTTTATTTCAAATCTATTGTGGCGGTGTACAGTACCAAAATTATGAAAATTGTGTCAGTGTCCAAATATTTCTGGATCTAACTGTATAATACATTACGAATTGGCTAAAACATAGCATATGTTACGAATGCTAGTAAAACATATCATATGTTACGAATGCTAGACAAACCTATCATATGTTATTAACGCTACGAAAACGTATGATATGTTACAAATGCTACTAAAATGTATCATTCATTACGAATTTACACAAAATATCCAGCTTGTGTCTCAAACCCACGACATCGAGCTCTGCAGACGGGCATCCTACTCACTGCTCCATACAGGGCTGTCTGATTTGGAGGGACCTGTAATGGCCTTACCAAGGTCGCTACAATATGTAATTTTGAGGTTACAGTTGACGTTAGGTATCACAGCACTGGGGTTAAGGTAAGGCCTAAGGTTTGGATTAAGGTTAAGTATCACAGCACTAGGGTTAAAGTTAGGCTTAAGGTTTGGGTTAAGGTTAGGTATCACAGCACTGGGGTTAAGGTTAGAGTTAAGGTGTGGGGTAAGGCTATAAAAATGAAAAAGGTTTAGGTTAAGATTTCATTAGGTTTAGGTATCACAGCACTGTTGTTAAGGTTAGGCTTAAGTTTGAGTTAAGGTAAGGGTTTGGGTTATGGTTAGAAAGAAAGAAAGAAAATCACTTTTAACATATTGCCTCCTCTTAAGAAATGTCTTTGAAGTGAGTAGTGCACCCGTCTGCGGTGCTGAAGGACGTGGGTTGAAGACCTCACGACCACTTGCTGCTCGTGTTACTTCCGATCGCTAACTCACCTTATTATACCTTTGTTTCAACAAAGAACACAGACCAAGGTCTCTTACAGCTGGGCCCTGCATATACATATTTACAAATACAGTTGAGGTACAATGATTAAGCAATTACACAAAACAGACAAAACAAAACGATCACAGATAGCACAAAAAAATACAGCACTTTGATTGTTACATTGTTACAAATAAAAATCCTCCAATACATTTTTTAAAAATATGCAAGGGGGACTCTAACCATCTGTCTGCGAAGGTAGTTCATTCAGGAGTGCTTTATAGAGAAACATGAGAGCAAAAACAGAATGGATGTACTGTCTGTTCTATGAAGTCATGCCATTTTAGCAAGTTTGCAGTATGAAGAGAATGACATGGGCCTTCCACCTGAAGGGTGTTTCAAAAAGTGTTTCTAATTGTGCACCATACAACACTGCCATACCTGCCACTTAACATTACAGTTAAATAGCGAAACAATGATTGGACCAAATTGCTTATTTTGGTTGCTATCTTCCGTTGTCACTGCGGTGGTTTATAAGAATAGGTTATTTAGGTTAAAATGGTGCTGGAATAGTGAAAGCTTGCATTATTTCCTATTTGAGATTTTCTGATGAGTCAATATTGAGAAGTAATTAATTCTACAATCTCCAACTCTTGGCTGTATAATCGTGTATGTATTGGCTATGAATAAGGGATCATAGAGGTTGTAATATGGATGATTTTTTTCAGACTTGGCTTCCCAAATTATTTTACAAACACACCACCACTTTTACAACAATTGGTTGCTTTGAATCCTGATTGGCTGATAGCCGTGGATCTGAGACCGTATACCACGGGTATGACATCACAGCCCTTTTTACTGTTCTAATTAGTTTGGTAACCTGTTTATAATAGCAACAAGGGATCTTGGAATTTGTGGTATATTGTCAGTATACCTGAGAAGGGTATAGCTGCAGACGGGCACTGTCAGCCAGGGCACTGTGGGTTTGTGGGTGGGACTTGTGGAGCTTGTGAATGGGTCTTATAAACAACAACCATAATTTTTTTAGCAAACAATATCCACTGCTCAAAAAAATTAAAGGAAAACTGAAGTCACACATCGGGTCTCGATGAACGAAATATATTAAAGATCAAACTCTTTACCATACATTATGTAATTCGTTGAGAACAAAATGATATAAAAACGGTCGATGGAAAACAAAATCATCAACCGACTGAGGGCTGGATTCAAACTCACATTAAATTAAACAATTGAAATCACAAGCTATTCCAACTTGTGTGAATTTCATCACGGCAACTCATAATGTGACTCAGTAGTGTGTATGGCCCCCACATGCCTGTATGCACTCCCGACAACATCTGGGCATGCTACTGAGTCGGTGGATGGTGTCCTGGGGGATCTCCTCCCAGACCAGGATGAGGGCATCAGTGAGCTCCTGGACAGTCTTTGGCGCTACTTGGCTACATAACGTCCCAGAGGTTCTCATTTGGATTTAGGTCTAGGGAACTTGAGGGCCAGTCAATGGCATTGAGGCATTCGTCATCCAGGAACTGCCTAGACATTCTGGCCACATGAGGCCGGGCATTGTCCTGCACCAGGAGGAACCCAGGGCCCACTGCACCAGGTCTGACGATAGGTCTGAGGATTTCATCCCGGTACCTAACAGCAGTCAGGGTACTGTTGGCTAGCATGTGGAGGTCTGTGCGATCCTCCAAGGATATGCCTCCCAAGACCATCACTGACCCACCGCTAAACCGGTCATGCTGGATGATGTTGCTGGCATCATAACGTTCACCATGGCGTCTCCAGACTCTTTCACATCTGTCACATGTGCACAGTGTGAACCTGCTCTCATTTGTGAAGAGAACAGGGCACCAGTGGCGGGCCTGCCAATTCTGATTATCTCTGGCGAATGCCGATCGAGCTGCACAGCGCTGGGCTGTGAGCACAGGTCCCACTAGAGGGCATCGGGCCCTCCTGCCACCCTCATGGAGTCTGTTTCTGACAGTTTGGTAAGAAACATGCACACCAGAAGCCCGCTGGAGGTCATTGTGTAGGACACTGGCAGTGCTCCTCCTGTTTCTCCTCATACAAAGGAGCAGATACCGGTCCTGCTGCTGGGTTGATGCCCTTCTACAGTCCTGTCCAGCTCTCCACGTGTAACAGCCCATCTCCTGGTATCTCCTCCATGTTCTTGAGACTGTACTGGGAGACACAGCAAACATTCTTGCGTTAGCATGTATGGATGTGCCATCCTGGAGGAGCTAGACTACATGTACAACCTGAATGGACTGCAGGTACTGCCTATTGTTACCAGTAGTGACAAGGACACTAGCAAAGCGCAAAACTAGAGAAGAATCAGTCAGGAAGGATAAGGAGAGAGCAATTGTCTGTGGCCACCACCTGCAAAACCATTCCCTTTGTGGGGGTTATCTTGCTTTTGTCTCTCCAGTGCACCTGTTGTTACTTATATGCACCAAAACAGGTGACATTGATTCACGATCACTTATGCTTCATAACTGGACTGATTGATATCCCTGAAGTTTAATTGACTTGGTGTTATACTGTGATGATTACGTGTTCCCTTAATTTTTTTGAGCAATGTATTTTAAAGAGCCCTTTTTATATCACCGGATGTTACAAAATGCTTAGTTGTAAACTTGTACAGATACATGGTTTTACTTTAGCAAAGTCAGTCTAAAATAGAATGGACTCAGTTGAACTTGTTAGCTACGCTACATAGGCTACCATCAGTAAAATACCATTACCACTGTAATGTGTCTGTAACACGTTAACTCGAGTCCACAGTGCCCAAACCCCACCCACCAGCCCACAGTGCCCCAGGCTTGCCTACTAGGCCACACTGCCCGTCTGCAGGTAGACCCTTTTCTGGTATACCTCGACTAAGAGCTGTGTCCACAATGCTTTGTGCCATTGGCCATATTACACCCCCTTCTGCATTATTGCTTAAGTATATATTTGCATTTAGATATCATGTGTGTGAGATGGGGCATACAGTCCATTCATGGGTGACGTTACAGGGAGTTTCTACCTTGAGAAGTTGAAAATGGGTTCTATCAAAACCAAAAGATGTGTTTGGATGAGCCAACATGGCGCATCAACCAAAGTACACAACAGTTGTTCTACTGTGAAGCGTGGTGGCAGCAGCATAATCCTATGCGGCTGCTTCTCTTTAGTGGGGACAGGGACTCTGGTCAGGTTAGAGGGTATACAGGGGGATAAAGGGGGTTAGAACAGCAAACCTTTTACATAACGACCTGAAGCACATAGCCACATAATCCGAGGAATGACTTGCAAAAAAGATCACTGTCCTGGAATTAAACGGACCTCAATTCTAAAGAATATCTGTGGATTTACTTAAAGTGGACTGTCGAGATTTCAGCCTTTACATAAACAAAAGCTGCATTTTCAATAAGAGTTTGTAAACATTTGATAACCCCTGTATCAGCAATTATACCACTTGACAGGTTACAACCTACATGTTTTTTTGTGTAATCACTTTAGGCTATAAAGGATTCATCAGATATGCAGTTAACACTTAATGAGATATACAGCTGGTTTACACAGACCTTTGCCTACTTCAGACGCAATGCTGCAACATGGAAGGTACTGTATTGACTTAATTATTGTTTTGTTGATTAGAATTTACAGGGTGTAAGGTGTAATGTTTATACAGTATCTCACAGAACTGAGTACACCCCTCACATTTTTGTAAATATTTGATTATATCTTTTCATGTGACAACACTGAAGAAATGACACTTTGCTACAATGTAAAGTAGTGAGTGTACAGCTTGTTTAACAGTGTAAATTTGCTGTCCCCTCAAAATAACACAACACACAGCCATTAATGTGTAAACCGCTGGCAACCAAAGTGAGTACACCCCTATGTGAAAATGTCCAAATTGGGCCCAAAGTGTCAATATTTTGTGTGGCCACCATTATTTTCCAGCACTGCCTTAACCCTCTTGGGCATGGAGTTCACCAGAGCTTCACAGGTTGCCACCGGAGTCCTCTTCCACTCCATGACGACATAACGAAAGCTGTTGGATGTTAGAGACCTTGCGCTCCTCCACCTTCTGTTTGAGGATGCCCTACAGTTGCTCAATAGGGTTTAGGTCTGGAGACATGCTTGGCCAGTCCATCACCTTTACCCTCAGCTTCTTTAGCAAAGCAGTGGTTGTCTTGGAGGTGTGTTTAGGGTCGTTATCATGTTGGAATACTGA
>JACXGI010003989.1:46796-57684 GCA_016801175.1 Esox masquinongy
CTCTGCTTCAGTATGTCACAGTACATGTTGGCATTCATGGTTCCCTCAATGAACTGTAGCTCCCCAGTGCCGGCAGCACTCATGCAGCCCCAGACCATGACACTCCCACCAACATGCTTGACTGTAGGCAAGACACACTTGTCTTTGTACTCCTCACCTGGTTGCCGCCACACACGCTTGACACCATCTGAACCAAATACGTTTATCTTGGTCTCATCAGACCACAGGACATGGTTCCAGTAATCCATGTCCTTAGTCTGCTTGTCTTGAGCAAACAGTTTGCGGGCTTTCTTGTGCATCATCTTTAGAAGAGGCTTCCTTCTGGGACGACAGCCATGCAGACCAATTTGATGCAGTGTGCGGTGTATGGTCTGAGCACTGACAGGCTGACCCCTCACCCCTTCAACCTCTGCAGCAATGCTGGTAGCACTCATACGTCTATTTCCCAAAGACAACCTCTGGATATGACGCTGAGCATGTGCACTCAACTTCTTTGGTTGACCATGGCGTGGCCTGTTCTGAGTGGAACCTGTCCTGTTAAACCGCTGTATTGTCTTGACCATTGTGCTGCAGCTCAGTTTCAGGGTTTTGGCAATCTTCTTATAGCCTTGGCCATCTTTATGTAGAGCAACAATTCTTTTTTTCAGATCCTCAGAGTTCTTTGCCATGAGGTGCCATGTTGAACTTCCAGTGACCAGTATGAGGGAGTGTGAGAGCGATAACACCAAATGTAACACACCTGCTCCCCATTCACACCTGAGACCTTGTAACACATACGAGTCACATGACACCGGAGAGGGAAAATGGCTAATTGGGCCCAAATTGGACATTTTCACTTAGGGGTGTACTCACTTTTGTTGCCAGCGGTTTAGACATTAATGGCTGTGTGTTGAGTTATTTTGAGGGGACAACAAATGTACGCTGTTATACAAGCTGTACACTCACTACTTCAAATTGTAGCAAAGTGTCATTTCTTCAGTGTTGTCACATGAAAAGATATAATCAAATATTTACTAAAATGTGAGGGGTGTACTCACTTCTGTGAGATACTGTATATACACTATATATTTTTAATAATTATCAGACAATACTGACAACTGACCACTATCTAACATGGATGCCATAACTGTGAAAATGTCTCCCTTGAATATTGCTACCTTTTAATACCATATTAATACCCTGTCAAACGTATACAGAATGCAGTTCGTCACAACCTGAGCCTGCACAAGTGTTTTGTACGTGTGGAAAACGTGAAGGGGGCAGTGTGGACAGTGGATGATGTGGAGTACCAGAGAAGGAGGTCTCAGAAGATGACAGGGTATTGTATATTGTGCAGATGCTTATTTATAATATACATTAAATGCAATACAATAGAACAGTTGTTTCTCAAAGTATGTAAATTCAGACAGAAAAAAACACCTAATTTGTTCATGAGAATATGACAGAGTTAGCTTCATCAACACTGCCAGAGTGGTTGTCATCATTGAGATTCTAAAAATACACAACTCCGGAAAAAATTAAGAGACCATTGCACCTTTTTCTTTCCTTTCCAAAAAAGTTGAAAAGGAAAGTTCTGAGTGAGGAACAGAAGCATTCAATTTGCAGTGGTCTCTTAATTTTAACCCTTCTGTTCCTCACTCAAAACCTTCCTTGTCGACTTTTTTGGAAAGGAAAGAAAAAGGTGCTGTGGTCTCTTAATTTATTCCATAGCTGTAGACAGTAGGTATGGTACTTTTTACCAAACCTCTTAGTACAAAGAACAAAAAAACCTACAGTGGTGGACTGTACCTACAGTGCTGATGTGGTGGTGAGTGAAAAAAATTATGCGTATGTTAGGAGGCATCCGCAGTAATGACAAACAGAAAGAATTTGCCCTCCCACTCAAAACGTAAATAGACTGCCACGTAAAATAGGAGTTTTTGGAAGAATTTGATTGGTGTCACCTTGCTGATGCATTAAAGTACACACACAAGCGGCTGTCGCTATGTCCAGTTTTTTTTACTTTTACACTGAATTGTTAAGAACATATCTAACTCACAGTACATCTTCATCCAGAGCCTTATCAGTTAAGTTTTTTTAAGGATTTCATAGTGCCTGAAAATTCGAGCCCAGTCCGAACCAAGTGTGCTCTGATGAGGCCGGAGCCCAGGCCCAGTCCAAAGTCACGGAAAAAAAATCAAACCCAATTACAAAAAGAAATATAAATATAGTTGCAATCGGGGTCCTCCTGTAACATGGTCAGCATGGGGAAGAAGCCATAACAACTTTGTAAGCATATGGCAGCAGTAATAATTCCATGCTAAGCGCTTTTATATGTGCTGGAACATAGCAATGGCATAAGGAAACCATTATAGGGATACTTATAAAGATCAATATAGACAGACATTCACTTTAACACCCCCATACTCATGTAATTGTACAGCCATGTTGCAACGTATCCCTTAGTGCTTTTTATCCTGTACGGTAGCATGTGTGAGACACCTGTATACTGTTTCACAGGTCAATCTGACTTATGGTTGCATATTTATGCATCAGATCATTTATTTGCCCATGCACGAATCCATGAACGCAATGAAAGAATAGAACAAATCATTCCCTGAATCGGATTGCATGTATGGATCATAGAAGGGATGCAACTCCAAGAAGGACATAAACACAACACACAAATTGTTGCGTCTCTATTAAGGGACAAGGTTTTTTAGGAGAATGTGTGAAAGCCCTCTCACTCTGTCTGCCCTTAATATCCTGTATGGAATCATGTATGAGACACATGCATATGTAGGACTAAATGTGCCATAATATGAAATAAATAAATATATAAATAATTAAATACTTAAATAAATACACATTGCATTTGCATTGGGTGCGCTTATGAAATAGACATTTCATTTGGATGATGTGAAGCTGTGCGTCATCCAAATGCAATGGGGCGGGACCTCATCCATTTGATAGAGCTTTCCACATTGGACTGCGTGTCTTATGCTTGGAACCCTGTGATTAAACACTTGAGAGCAAATCAGATGGGCGCTGTCAATCAAGTAGCAAACGAACAGGTTTCAGTGTTTCCTTGTCCTTTATGGATACATAATTTCATTGCTTTGAGAACTATTTAAACAGAGAACTTATGTTGTTAGCATGTGGCCTGATTTCAGTTACTTTCATCGCGGCAACCACATGATCAGGTGCATGACCGGAGAAGTGTCTGTCTCGGTTGTTTCCTGGCTGCCAGCACCGTTCTTTGGCTCAATAGTAGGCATAAGCCTTTTCTTAGAACTGTTTGAAAACATCCAGAAAGATACAGATTTCACTGTAGCAAAACACACACAACTCAAGTTGCTTTCTCCACTTCCCCATTATTATCGGACTTTACATTCATAATAACACATAGGATTTGTTGTAAACAATCTACAATATATGGTAGAAATGGAATTTCAGTTCTCATAACAGTTACACTTCCTTAATATTATATAAATAACCACTATTGTGCATAGTATAATGCATGAAATGGCTGTACTTTTCAGAATATTAACAAACAAATGAATTTAAAATAGTTTTCAATAATTTATTAATTTAAGAGTACCAAATGGCTATGGTCAAATGCAGGAAGATACAACATAGTACTTTAAATACAGTGTAAATGCATATTTCTGATAACAATGATAACAATTAAATTGTGATTTTAAATTACAACCCCGCTTCCAAAAAAGTTGGGATGCTGTGTAAAATTCAAAGTAAAACAGAATGCAATGATATGTAAAATCATTTAGCCCTATATTTAATTGAAAATAGTACAAAGACAACATAACAAATGTTGAAACTGAGAAATGTTATTGTTTTTGGAAAAATACATCCATTTTGAATTTGATGCCAGCAACACGTTTCAAAAAAGTAGGGACAAGGGCATGTTTACCACCGTGTTGCATCATCTCTTCTTTTTACAATACTCTGTAAGCATTTGGGAACTGAGGAGACCAATTGCTGTAGTTTTGAAAGTGAAATGTTTTCCCCTTCTTGCTTGATATAGGATTTCTGCTGCTCAACAGGTCTGGACTGCAGGCAGGCCAATTTAGCACCTGGACTCTTTTACTACGGAGCCATGCTGTTGTAATACATGCAGAATGTGGTTTTGTATTGTCTTACTGAAATAAGCAAGGCCTTCCCTGAAAAAAATTGTCTGGATGGCAGCATATGTTGCTCCAAAAACCTGTATATATTGTTCAGCATTAATGGTGCCTTTACAGATGTGAAAGTCACCCATGCCATGTGCAATAATGCACCCCGATACCATCACAGATGCTGGCTTTTGAACTGTGTGCTGATTACAAGCTGGATGGTGCGTCTCCTTTTTAGTCCAGAGGACACGGCATCCAAAAATAATTTCAATTTATTCATCATACCACATAACTGTATTCCAATTTGCCTCAGTCTATTTTAAATGAGCTCGGGCCCAGAGAATGCGGCGGCATTTCTGGATCTTGCTTGTGTATGGTTTTCTTTTTTGGTAGAGTTTTCACTTGCATTTGTCGATGCACTGTGTTCAAAGACAATGGTTTTCAGAAGTTTTCCTGAGCTCATGCAGTGATGTCCACTACAGAATCATGTCTGTGTTTAATGCAGTGCTGTCTGGGGGCCCGAAAATCACGGCCATCCAATACTGGTTTTCGGCTTTGTCCCTTGTGCGCAGAGATTTCTCCTGATTCACTGAATCTTTTAATGATATTGTATACTGTAGGTGATGAGATCCACAAACTCTTCACAATTTTACGTTGAGAAATGTTGCTCTTTAAAATTGTTTCACTATTTGCCTACGCAGTCTTTCACAGAATGGTGAACCCCTCCCCATCTTTATTTCTGAAAGTCTCATCCTCTCTGGGATGCACCTTTTATACCCAATCATGTTACTGATCTGTTGCCAATTAACCTAATTAGTTGTGAGATCTTCCAACAGTATTTTTTTTAGCATTACACTTTTCCAGTCTTTTGTTGCCCCTGTCCCAGCTTTTTTAAAACATGTTGCTGGCATCAAATTCAAAGTGGGCATATATTTTTCAAGAAACAGTAACATGAGTATGGTAATAACTGTGGTTTGGGAGTTGTTTTTCGGGGAGGGAGGTTTTTGCTTTGTAAAATATGGGGCCCCAGTAAAACAAAACTCTGCTTTACTATTTTAATGATTCAGAGGTATACACACAATAATCCCAATTAATTATGTCATAGGTTTTGTGTAATAACAACATGGTAATTTTCTAGTGCATCACACCAAAGATTGGAAGGCACCAGTGCAAAGACAAAAGCCTCTCAGATTTCAGCAGACACCCGGGTTACCCAGATAGGGCCTACCATTCTCATATAAGACTGAATTTAATTAACAGAGGTACCCTAGATATGGGGTACTTACATTCAGGGAGTTAAATAATTTGCACACCATTGCATTCTGTTTTTCTTTACATTTTACACAGCGTCACAACCTTTTTGGAAACGGGGTTGTATAATACATGTATTGTATATTGTATACATGTAAATATCATAATTGAATTTCATTGTAGAAATCCCTGTTTTAGTAACACTACGCTAAACGGAGCAAGCTAGCGAACTGAATTTGGTATGCTAACAGTAGCATAATAATTGGAGGACAGAAATAGGCGTAACAAGGGTACTTTTCTCTGGACAAAGTCTATATAAAGTAATTATATAAAGTATATAAGGTGTTGGAGTGATGGCTGCTGGAAATGGGGCCTGTCTAGATTTCATCAAAAATGTATTTTTCAAATAGTGATGGTGCTGTTTTCTACATCAGTAATGTCCTGACTACACTTTGTGATCAGTTGAATGCTGATTTGTCAGCTGATTTGATTAGGTACTCAAACTCAGCAGAGTGCCAGCTCAGAGAGGAAACCAAAAATCCACCAGGGTCAGTCTCCATATCAGACATCATGTCCTCAGTTGCCCTGGCAAACTACAGCTTCTCTTCAGCTGAGAGTTCTTTCAGCCAACTAGCTAAAGCCTGTGAAAGTATAGCAGACAATAAATTGACAATGTCAAAGCAGTACAAAGTCAAACTGTATAAATCTAGAGCTGTCTAAACATTACAGGAAGTCAAACTCTTTACATTTAAGGAAGCTAAAGGTGTTAGGACAAATTCAAATACATATTAAAAGAGATACACCCATTTTTGCATATGGCCTTATTTTATTTCTTTCTATTATTCATCACTTCCAGTCTAATATAAAACAAAGGTTCTCAAAATGTTTTTTTTCTTTTTACACATTTAGAAACAAACCTGTCTCTGTCGGCGCCTTCCCCACTTTTTGATGACCCTGTTTGCTGCTCTGTTCAGGGTGTCCAACGAACAATGTTTCTCACTTTGTGTATAGTATCGGCTTACGGCTGCATCTGAGAAGTCAAATGTGGTGTTTTAGAAATTACAATATGCTTTATAATCCTTAATTCAGTGTTAGAGTTTGCAGTCAGGCTATTTCTTACCTTCAAAGTCTGTCCTGCTCCATTCTTCATGAATACATTTTAGACCAATCTGATTTACTAATCCCAGCACACCAGTGCTGTGTGGACTGTTCTTCCTGAGATATGACAGACAAAACATTCCTTTTTAAGTACAGTATTGGAGCCATCTATCACAGATGATGTACGTATTGAACCAATGCAGTAAAGCAATAAATATGAACATCTTTTTTTGCCATGCCCCTTCTACGCTCAACAAATAAATGTGTATAGATAAACGTTAATGAACAAGTTATAAACCAAGTTGAACTCAGGTATAGGGTTTTAACCAATTTATATAACTAGGCACTTGTATAGTCTTATTCCCGCCTAATTATTCCTCCCCCAATGCGCACAATCCAGACAACCAAACCCTAATCTTGTTTAATACATTTGCATGATAAATGTTCTATTTCACACAGGCACCAAACACTTATTGATTTATTTGTTTTGACTATTTTAACATGTATTTTTTAAAGTGATATAAATTCACATTCACCTTTCATGCGGCATATACTTTTCATCCTCACCAGCAGTATTGTGTAGGTCCCTGACCACACACTATGAAAATAGTGTAAATCTTGGCAATTAGCAAAGGACAAAAATTTTAATTAAATTACAAACCCCACAAATCTAACATATGTACTTTAGTTAAACGTTCAACTTGCAGATAATATATTTTGTCCCGTGTCTTGTGTCGAGCAAGTCCATAATCTGGTTAATTTGCTAGGTATGTATGTGTATAAATATATCTATATAATGTTTTACTAGGGTTAGTTATCTAACTACAATGCGCATCATATTGCATACTGTATTTAACTACTGTACCCAGCTAGCTTGTAAGCTATAACACAAAACAACTCACTACCGAATGTACTGCTGCTAACTAATGTAATCTCTTAGTAGACTAGTCTTACCTTGATTTGGAGTAAAAAAATTACTTGGACTGCCTTGAACTTTTTTCGTATTTTCAGTAACCATTTACATGACTTGGCGAGTTGAATAGAAATGGCTGGAATGCATTCTCATTGCTGTACTGAAATGTTAGATTTTGATCAAAAATAACCACCAGCAAAACAAAGGTTTTCTTGAGTTTAAAAAAGAAACGGGGTTATAGTGATTTCCAATCCTCTTAATTTTATTGGTCATTGATAAAATTAATGACCAATAAAATTACTCCCAGTTTTCTTCGCCAGATTGGGTTATTTTGTTTTCCATCACTACGCCGTCCTACTTCCATTAACTTGATTGGCCAACGAAACATAAAATTTGTGCAGAGACCACAAAAATAGGAGTATCCAGTTTTCAGTGATACAGTCATATTATTCTACATAGAAAACATTCTGTCGGAAATCAAGGTGTGTGTTTTCCGCTCTGGTATTTATTTATGTCCTAAACGTAATTTGCTCCAATGGACTTGAGTCAGTCAAAATATTTATTAATATTGCAAAAAATGTCTCATGTCATCGCTCACATAAATTGGTTCCAAAAACATCAAAATCAATATAATTTCAATCCCCTGTACAGGTTTGGGGCAAAGTGTTGTTTAACATCAAACTTCTTGTGAATCTGAATCCTCAACCAGGCTTTTTAGAAATGCCTTTATTCAATGACTTCTTTGTTATTTTATTTATCCTTTTTTGTCACTGTATTCCCTATGTGTTCTTGATTTTTATTGTTTAAAAAAGTGTGGCTGTTTACCATTCACTTCAAATAAAAGTTGAATTACATTCTGATCCTTTTTTAATGAGGGGATATACATGACAGTGACTGAGAAATATATTTGCATACAGTGGATATAAAAAGTCTATACACCCCTGTTAAAATGCCAGGTTCTTGTGATTTAAAAGAATGAGACAAAGATAAATCATGTCAGAACTTTTTCCACTTTTAATGTGACCTATAACGTGAACAACTCAATTGAAAAACAAACTGAAATCTTTGAGGGGGAAAAATAAAAAATAAAAAACTCACAATAACCTGGTTGCATAAGTGTGCACACTCTTTAACTAATACTTTGTTGAAGCACCTTTTGATTTTATTACAGTACTCAGTCTTTTTGGGAGGAGTCTATTAGCATGGCATATCTTGACGTGGCAATATTTGCCCACTCTTCTTTGCAAAAGCGCTCCAAATCTGTCAGATTGCAAGGACATCTCCTGTGCACAGCCCTCTTCAGATCACCCCACATATGTTCAATTGGATTCAGATCTGGGCTCTGGCTGGGCCATTCCAAAACATTAATCTTCTTCTGGTGAAGCCATGCTTTGGATTTGGATGTGTACTTTGGTTCGTTGTCGTGTTGAAAGGTGAACTTCCTCTTCATCTTCAGCTTTTTAACGGACGCCTGAAGGTTTTGTGCCAAAATTGCCTGGTATTTGGAACTGTTCATTCCCTCCACCCTGACTAAGACCCCGGTTCCAACTGAAGAAAAACAACCCCAAAGCATGATGCTGCCACCACCATGCTTCACTGTGGGTATGGTGTTCTTTGGGTGATGTGCAGTGTTGTTTTTGCGCCAAACATACCTTTTGGAATTATGGCCAAAAAGTCCAACCTTGGTTTCATCAGACCATAACACATTTTCCCACGTGCTTTTGAGGGACTTGATGTTTGTTTTTGCAAACTTCAGCCGGGCTTGGATGTTTTTCTCCGTAAGAAAAGGCTTTCGTCTTGCCACCCTACCCCATAGCCCATTCATATGAAGAATACGGGAGATTGTTGTCACATGTAGCACACAGCCAGTACTTGCCAGAAATTCCTGCAGTTCCTTTAATGTGACTGTAGGCCTCTTGGAAGCCTCCCTGACCAGTTTTCTTCTCGTCTTTTCATCAATTTTTGAGGGACATCCAGTTCCTGGTAATGTCTCTGTTGTGCCATATTTTCTCCACTTGATGATGACTGTCTTCACTGTGTTCCATGGTATATCTAATGCTTTGGAAATTCTTTTGTACCCTTCTCCTGACTGATATCTTTCAACAATGAGATCCCTCTGATGCTTTGGAAGCTCTCTGCGGACCATGGCTTTTGCTCTGATATGCAACTAAGAAAATGTCAGGAAAATCCTACTGGAACAGCTGAACTTTATTTGTGATTAATCAGAGTCACTTTAAATGATGGCAGGTGTGTAATGACTTCTATTTAACATGAGTTTGAATGTGATTGGTTAATTCTGAACACAGCCACATCCCCAGTTATAAGAGGGTATGCACACTTATGCAACCAGGTTATTGTAAGGTTTTATTTTTCATTTTTCCCCCTCGAAGATTTGTTTGTTTTTCAATTGAATTGTTCACAGTATAGGTCACATTAAAAGTGGAAAACGTTCTGACATGATTTATCTTTGTCTCATTCTTTTACATCACGAAAACCTGGCATTTTAACAGGGGTGTGTAGACTTTTTATATCCACTGTATATAGTCATATAGTTAATACTTGTAAATTTCTGCCCTCTACTATTTGCACTTCTGGTTAGATGTGAACTGCATTTCGTTGTACTGTACTTGTTCAGTGACAATAAAGTTGAATCTAATCTAAAAAATATGCTGCATAACTCTCAAGCTTCCCACTGGGGGCTTTGACCCAAAAAGGCATATATTTAGTTTAAGGTGGATATAACATTTCTTAATTTTTATTTAATGTCCTAATCAATCAACTTATTCTTAAATGGGAACAACAGTCAAATAATCCCCCTATTCAAATTGACAGTCTTCCAAAAACAAAAAATAATTTTGTCTTAACCTTAAAATCTATAATTCTTGTTTAAATTTTACTCTTTGAAAGGGCCTAAAAAAATAGCCTACAAAATCACTGTAAAAAAATATTATTTTGGAACCACTTTTGTTGTACTTACAATACTATTTTAAAACCATGTAACGAACTAAATATATTTCAATGTGTTAAAATGGACGCAATTATTGTATTTAAAATATATTATATACAGTTGCCTATACAATAATTGGGTCCATTTTCACTATTTCAATACCATTGTGTCCTAAAATAATACACTTTAAGTATGCTGCTTTTTAACTTTAGGTTGCCTGCAGAGTGTAACTGCAGGGTGACAAAAGACAAGTGTTAAGAGCTAATTTGCATGTGCAAAGATCGAGGAGTTTCCGGAAATGTCAAGAGATTACTTCTTTAACGACTGGTTAAAATCTTTTTATTTCATGACTTCTTTGTACTGGCCTTTTACAGGTGCTGGTCATATAATTAGAATATCATCAAAAAGTTGATTTATTTCAATAATTCCATTCAAAAAGTGAAACTTGTATAATGTATACATTCATTCCACACAGACTGATATATTTCAAGTGTTTATTTCTTTTAATTTTGATGATTATAACTGACAACTAATGAAAACCCCAAATTCAGTATCTCAGAAAATTAG
>JACXGI010003990.1:0-57641 GCA_016801175.1 Esox masquinongy
TTTGGAGCGCTTTTGCAAAGAAGAGTGGACAAATATTGCCACGTCAAGATGTGCCATGCTAATAGACTCCTACCCAAAAAGACTGAGTGCTGTAATAAAATCAAAAGGTGCTTCAACAAAGTATTAGTTTAAGGGTGTGCACACTTATGCAACCAGGTTATTGTGAGTTTTTTATTTTTTATTTTTCCCCCTCAAAGATATCAGTTTGTTTTTCAATTGAATTGTTCACATTATGGGTCACATTAAAAGTGGAAAAATTTCTGACACGATTTCTCTTTGTCTCATTCTTTTACATCACAAGAACATGGCATTTTAACAGGGGTGTGTAGACTTTTTATATCCACTGTAATCTGAAACCGCTCGCAGGGCCCATTCTTCTCCACACTACAGTATGTAGCTCTGCGGTTGTCAGAATCGGTGTCAGTTTGTAATTGCGGCGTAATTCTTAGTTGGTCTGCGATACAAATGTACCTCTGTGAAGGCTGAGCACGACTCCCAAATGGCCCCCCTTGGTCAGAAGCACTAGGGTGCCATCTAGAAGACATACTGAGGGACAAGGGTGCCATTTGGAAGACATACTGAGTCTTAACATAGTTACATTTGTATAGCCGTCCAACTGAGAGTCACGGTGAACCTGACACCATCTTTGGCACAACAGCAGCACCAAAGATAGAGCACTAATCAGTGCCGGGTTGATTTATTTTAAACTGTGGCCTGAGAGAATCCAGTCGTCACTAGTGGACCCGATTCCATCTGACCAAGAGCTCTTCAGAACGGTCACATGCTGGCCTGCATCCTGGTCAGCCCTGGTGGGGTGGAGACCTGGGGAGGCAGACTACACCATACCCATAGTAACATAGCTGTCATCTGTTAATGATGATGGAGCCGTGGGAGCAAACAGAAACTGGTCTTAATTTGCATTTAGACAATTTTTGTATCACGCCACCACTGGCATGCATACCCAATCCATTTTGTGAAAATATAAAAACATATGTTTCTTTTTATTTGGGGATCAGCAGTGAAACAATTATTGCACCAGTTTTTCAGAACTTTGCTGATTCCTGTGAGATAAGGGGCCAGAATGTTCCAAGTGCATGATGGGAAAGATCCCTGGACCACAGCCCCTAATACGATGCCAATACGCCACATGGTGGCGTTAGAACAAGACATTACAAAAAGTTAGACGAACTTCTGAGTTGAAAATTTGACAATGGAAATGTGACATCCACGACCTTACCTGGCCTTCCGCGACCTTCCCTGGCCTTCCGCGACCTTCCCTGCTTGCTCTGTTATAATTTCTGCAACACAGTAGCATCGTGGCATCTACGGTGATGCAGTAGTGAGGAATGTGAGAACTTCAGTTGCAGACACTGACGAGGATTTTCATACAGAGGTCACAAAGTGCTCCTCTTCTTTCCCTCCTCCAGCCTCCACGACCCACCCCCCAAAAATACTGGGTGAAACCCTAAACCTCCAAACGGACACAATCTAACCCACCCCCCTCCTTTGTGCCTGTACACCCCGGTCCAGCCACACAACACTGGCTTACAAGGTCATGTTTCCAGGGAGGCGGTGTGTGTAAGTACACACACTGGTAGAGTTATTGTGTGTCTGTGTGTGTGCACGTACTTTGTTTGTGTGTTTGCGTGCATGCACGTGTGAGTGTGTCTCTATTTAATTTGATTGATGATTTTCCTGAACTACTCTTTGTTATATCCACTGATTACAACTTGTTTATAATGACAGGGGATTTGACATATATATTGACATAGCTATCTCACCAACAATAAGTGCAGAGTCAGTTGATGTACTCCTGGAAATTTTCAATGTCATGGATTGTGTTAAAGGTAAAGAAAACTCTGAGCAAACAGAAAGCACCGTGGAGAAACACCATGATGGCAAACGCCCTGAAAAGAGAATGTAGGAAAGCTCAACGTTAATGGAGATAAACTAAACTTCAAATCCACTATGACATCTACAATCAAAGCCTTTTCTAGACTCTACTATGAGTTGCGCTGGGCTAGACAGCTACATTTATTGGGAATGAACAGGAACATCAACAATACCCGCACTCTATTCACCGCACTCTATAATCACAAAACATTCACAACTTGATCAAGTGATCACTCGCTACAAGAAGAATTATTTCAAAACTGCTACTGACAGTGCTTTTAGCTATGCTGATAATAGAGGGTTCCACTAGTGTTGTTTTGACAAGAAACAGTAGCATAAACGTCACAAATTATCATTGGGGCAGACACATTATGGCACGGCAGGCAAATAGCATATAAATACTGTTCTGGTTTTATAAAGACATTGACATTTTCGCTGCTTCCCAATAGTGTACTTAACTAATCGCCGTCGGGAATGTAGCTATCTTGCCTTGATCTGAAAATGCAATCTGAGATATGCTTCATTAAGTGATTCGAGCACTAAGCTACAAAGAATGCGTAACAACTGTTGTAGTTATGAAAAGCTTTCAAATTTGATTGACAGCTGTGTATTTTGCTGTTGTATAGCCTTAGTAAGCCATGCATGCTAAAATGATTAGCTTTCAGTCCATCGTGCTGAAGTGTGACGGTGAGGTGATGGACAGTTCCGTCATCTCCCGCTTTTCCCGGTTTCCCATGGTTCATGAACTCACCCCGGACTCCTTCATTTGTCTTGTCTCCAATTGTCACTCACACCTGGTCCCCATGAAGTCATCAGTATGTGTTTAAATGTTTCTCCTCTGCTCCCCTCATTTGTCGGTCATTGTTCCATGTCTCCGTTTGTTCTTGTATGTGGTGAGTGGTTCGTTTTTGTTAGCACCTGTGCTTTTCATTTCATTCGTTGTTTAAGTGCTCTGTGTTTCTTTTCAATTGAATTCAAAACATCGACTGCCACTCTGCCTGCGCCTGGTTCCTACCTCTCCACCACTACACCATCCGTGACATGAAGTTATTAATCAATATTGGTAAGTAGGATGAACGTGTCCCACCATGGAAATCAAATGCACTGGCCTGCAAGTGCGTAATCTTGGTGTTCTGATCTCAGATCTCACGTTCACCAGTCATAGTGGTCACCAAAACACTCAGACCTCATGTTCACCAGTCATAGTGGTCACCAAAACAGCATTCTATCATCGTAAAAATATAGCCAGAATCAAGGGCTTGGTGTCCCAAAAAGACCAAGAGAAGCTCGTCCATGCTTTTATCTCTAGTAGGGTTGACTACTGTAATGGCCTCTTAACTGGACTCCCGAAAAAGACTGTAAAACAGCTGCGGCTCATTCAGAATGCTGCTGCTTGAACCAGGACTAAGAGAACAGAGCACATCACTCTGGTTCTTCAGCTTTTATAACTACGGAATCTACCAGTTTAGTACGTTTTTATTCTATTTCTATTTTTTTTATTCTACATTGAATTGCATATTTTGTATGTTTTTATTCAAGTATTTGTTTTTATTCTGTTGTAGTTTTATATTTTTATTTGTGAAACACATTGAATTGCTTCTATGTATAAATTGTGCTATATGAATAAACTTGCTTGCTTGCTAATTGTGTGAGCGTGTGTGTGTTGTATAGAGTGGCATTGCATCAGTCATCTGGATGTTTGATACGACACAGACCCTCCTGAGAAATGCTGTTATCTCTATCTGAGTGATCGTATCTACAGATTGATCTTAAGATCAGCTTACTAATTTTATGTCACTCTAGAGAAGACCGACTGCTAAATGAATAAAAGGACGGACAGACGCACCGACAGAGTTTGGGTTCACTTTGTGCCTGATTCAGACTTAAGAAAAATTGACTTAATTTGGGTTAGACATTAATATCAGGATTTATGGACTGTCACCTGCTCCCTCAAGAATCATTACCCAATAACCCCGCTCTTTCCTCAGTCACCAGAAGATGTCAACAAAGAAAGTCACATTGAAGGTCCCACAGCTGTTCAGGACATTCTGAATGATGTAGTCATGCTAGCTTTCTTCTTCAGGACATTCTGACGCACGGGTTGAACCCCCCAACAACACACACCTCTCTGCTGTGTGGCTGCCTCAGTGTTCCTAGTTCAGATTACATAACAGTGCGCTGACGCCATGTTAGGACAAGCATTCCCGCCAAGGTTAGTGAGTCGGCTACTGTTTAGTGTCAGTCTCCTGAGTGTCCACTCTACTGACGTGAGTTGTGACCTCTGAAGCAGATGGATGCAAAGAGTTTGGTTTTTAATATTTACATTTTCCCCTTCTACACTTAGATCACACTCAGATCACATGCTTAATACATACACTTAATACATACACTTAGAACACACAGAACACACACTTAGAATACACACTGAAGACAATATTCGTCCTACAAGTATTTACATTTTCAAGCATTTTCAGCAGCAAAAAAATCAGCAAATCCACACGCGCTAACCACGGGCGGGAACACACACACACACACACACACACACACTGTGGGGAAAATACAGAGAGTGAAACGTTCCAACCGCTTCAGGTATATAACCACAGAGTACAAACATCCTCCACATCTTCCAGTGGAAGTTTCCAGCAATTAAAGATAGACAGACAGACATGCAGACAGAAAGGCAGGCAGGCAGACAGACACACAGAAAGGTAGGCTGGCAGACATGGAGGCAGAAAGAGACAGAACAATACATTCTCCAGTCTGTCACAGAAAACAGACAAGCCTCTGTCTACGGTTGGCTTTTATCTAAAGTCTGTTAAATAGTTATTGTCTGTGGGTTTGAGAGCTCCATTATCCAGATGTAAAAGTCTCACACGAACCTTCAGCATGTTCATGATCTCAACGGGAATCTGGCTATGAGAACTGAATGTGTTGGTCATAAACCAGTCAGCATCTGTAGCCTGGGGAAACACTGACGTGGCCCTTGAATGGATGAAGTGGATTCATTCAATTGAAATGATATGACACACTACACATTGTATGGGATAAAACCTTATAGTCAGCGGGTTAGAGAATTTAAAGCATTTCAAGTTTATTGTGAAGACTACCTGTTCAGCACGGTCAACCTTCATCAGATGACGGTGAAGCGTTCCTAGACACAAATCTGAATAAATTGAGTAATATAAACGTTCAGAAATCTGTGGCAAAGATAGTTCTTTACACAAAGGCCATCTTTGTACCCACACTCCATAAACTCGAAGGAATGCATAAGTCCCAGACACACATAAACATTCTAATGCTTTGTTATATTTGCCTTTTCAACCTCCATATCATGTATTTCGGAGGGGTGGGTGGGTGTGTGTGTGTGTGTGTGGCAGAGTTCCTACAGAGTACCTACAGAGCTGTTGTAGACAGAGGTGTAATGCACATGCCCAGTGAGACTCACATGTGCCACAGCTGTCAACCAACTCACTGACTTCCTGCTCATGGTTAGCGTGTGTGTGTGTGTTTGCTGGTTATTTAGCTGTTGTAAATGCTTGAAAATGTAAATGCTTGTAGGACCAATATTGTCTTCAGCGTGTATTCTAATTGTTTATTCTAATTGTGTGTCCTAAGTGTGTGTTTTTGGTGTGTGATCTAAGTGTTGAAGGAATGATTTCCTCTCTCTCTTATTTATTCCTTTTAGGGCAGCAATATGCCTACTTGTTAGTGTCAGTGACCAAAAAGTAACTAATTATTTATTTTGGTCGATCCCTAATGAAGAAAGGTTGGCTTTCAATGTATGACCTGAATTACTGACAAAGAAAATAAAAGCAAACATTACAGATGTCAAATCAGCAGGCAACACAGACGTGTGGACAGACTAAAATATTTTGACCAAAAAATCTAGTATGGATTTTCTCAAAACCTACTTTCCTGTGAATCTCTGCTATACATCTAGTTTAGCCTCAAATGTGCCTTGAAACAATTTATCACCATAAATGTAGCATACGAAATTAAACAGCTTGTGTATGGAGTTTCATTAGACAGACCATATTTGTCTACACTTCCAGATACATTTCGCAGAATAGGCACTTTTTTTCACGACCTTGAAAGAAAACAACTCCCCTTGATAAAACTAAAGCATATCGCACAGAACTTTATTTTATTTTCCCAAGAGTTCCACCTGCAGGATGAACTCTTGGGAAAATAGTCAGAGAAAGTCACTGTCCATTTAAGCTCACAAACAGGCTGGCTGGCTAGTCTGTAAACCATGTGACCAATAACCGAAAGGTTGTTAGATTGAATCATCAAGACTCAAGCAAGGTGCAGAAATCTGTTGTTCTGTCCCTTTGCAGGCAGTTAAACCTATTGCTTGGAGGTTGTTGCTGTAAATGAGATAGTGTTCTCAGTAAACTTGCCTGCTAAAAGTATGGGATAAAGAAAAAATACACAGAGGCATATTTGTAAATGTTCTGCATTACAAACCGTGGGTCTATTGCTATGCATGTTTAGCAAATCATTATGTTTTACATTAGATGTCTTCTCTATGTTTAAGCCTTTATTACATCCAATGGCAGTGGGACAACCAAACTTTAAAAGGACTTATGACCTCCTCGGCCTTACAGGCACTGCCAGCAAGGCCTTGAGGGGTCAAAATGCCTGCTGTCCCGAGGAGACAAGGTTCGCACACACCAAAAGTGAGATAGAGATCTTCACCTGCTAGGTATTGGACGGAGCCTCAACACTCCTCCCGGCTATCACTGCATTCTTAGTCCTGGGCTGAGGTGAAATATCTGTCCTCAGGACTCTGGCCTCTGTCCTCGCAAGTACCAGGTTTAGAAGTTGTTGTGTGATGCCCCTGGAACTGCGTAAAAATCTCTCACACTGGGCAGATCAACAGCCAGGACATAAAAACACAGTTTGTCAAGTAAAGAATGAATGCAGTGTGATTTATCTTGTGACTTTAACTGGTGTAATTGGCTGTTACTCTCCCTGACAACTGCTTGGATGATTCTCAGCCTTTCCATCAGGTCTCTGTCCCCCTCTGCGGCCAAGTCCTTTTCTACGAGGAAACTGTTCTGTTATCCCGAATTCACCCAAGTATTATCCCGAGTATTAAAAATCTCCAAGTTAAAATCTCCAATTCTGAAATCTTATGACAGCTTAGCACAAAATCTTAGTGAAACTACAAAACAAAAGGTTATAATAGCTTGGAGGAACTTTGCTTTACCACCTTGGAACTGAACACAGATGTCCTACATTTACGTGGAATTTTCTTTTTATTCATTAGGGATTTTGAAGAATAGTCAAATTAACTAGAGACAAATCTCCCTCCCGCCGTTCATACGCTGGAAATCCGGACAGTATATCTCTGGCCTTTCCGAATAGCTTGGACTGGTCCGAGTGTACCCATTGGTCAGTACCCCATCATCGAGCAGGTCCAAACCCACTGGTGTTAATGCATGAGGATAACCTTCAGGATCAGGTATCAAACAGAAGTTTCCAAGAGGTTTGTAGACTTATAAAATCCACGTCTTTATTTGAGAGCTACTGTGTTTCCAGGGACCAACTGAAGCATTGAAGTTCAATAATGAGGGAAGTTAAAGTCGGCTTCCAGAGTAGTGAGATTTCATCGACAAAGACGAGAGCAGACACAACAGACCCAAAGTGGCAGACCGGACTAAACTCTTTCAGAACCACCTGCAGGAGGATCATGCGTTCTATAATAACAGTCAAACAAATTTGCTGTCCATTTCAGCTTACAAATAAAACAGTTTAAATGAATAGACCTCAGTGGAAACACTAACAAGAAGGTCGACACACAAATATTTGTGTGAGTCGTACTGGGGGGAGTCTGGAAGGACTTCACAGGAGGGTGGTGCAGAAGTTCTGGGTAAATACCCGGAATTAAGGATTTACACATTCCGATCAACCTGTGTTTACCAGGCAACAGAATGCAGGAGAATTCAAACACACAAACACACACACACACACACAAGAACACCGACATACGCACGAGAGCACACACAGGTCTCCTCAGACCAAACCTCAGTCACCCTGTGCAACCTCCAAACCGAACATGTTATCTCTTGTTATTATCCTTGGTTGAACTATTAACAACACCTGCCAAGCCACCCCTGTTACAGTGAAAAGGTGAGGGACGGGTCTGGAGAAAAATGTTGGCAGCAACAGTTACAACTCATCTAGCTTCAACAGGAAAGGAAACTTGCCTAACCGCAGTCTGATTTATGTATCACTTTCACTTTTCAGAATACAGCATGTTTACTATAAGCAGTGTTGACCTAAACAGCAGAAATCCCCCGATACACTAATTAAAAAAAAAAATCATCACTCATGTAATCAACTGAGTTGAAGTGGAATCAACTGGCTCCGGAGGGACAGGATCAGGGAGAATCACAGAGTGCTGATCTCAGATCGTACTGAGTATGATTATAATGGCATGGAGGAACGGATCCCTGATCAGTATTCGTATGCTGACATGCTTTTGAATAACGGCCCTGAAATAGGCCCTGGCAAACGGTCCTCTGATGGCCGGCTTCCCACACAATGCATAAGAGTAGGGCGAGGGACAAAGTCCTTTTGTTTTCCAAGTAAGACGTCACGCATTCAATGGTTAATGAGCCCAGAAGGGCGGGATCAGGGGTGTTTTGGGATTGGGGTCAGGGTTGAAGGGTCAGGGCTACCGTCATGTTTGGGATGCAGGGTTAGAGCTCTCCCCTCTCTGAAGTAGGGTTGGGTTGGTTGGTGGCTCACTGGAGGGCAAACAGAATGTGTCAACGTCAAAACCGACTTGAGTAGAAAAAGCCCCGCACATCTCAGTGTGGCACTAGACTGGGGACTGTGCATTCAACATGGCTGAATGTTCAGGAGCAAATTGACTGAAATGTCTGTTAATTGTAGTAATCCCCAGAAAAAAAACTATTTTACTGTTAGTCCTTTCTCATTATTGCATTGTTATGCGTCTGAATGCTGATCCTCTAGTTGGAGAATTCCACTCTGCAGTGAGTCCAAACTTGTGGCCCAGTACCTATAATCTGGTCAATGACGGACCAATTTTACTTCAAAAAGGGAAGACATTTATTCTTCAGACAGACCCTCCCAACAAAACCCATATTGACAGAACGTAGCATTTAGAATCCAGAGTTTGGAGGCTAAGGCCTGCAGTTGTTTTAGTGGAGTTAATGGCAAACAACTGCAAGATGAACTCATTAACCGTTTAAAGACTGGATTTTTTATGGGGGGCAGTTCTTCAAATGTCTCTTTCTGGCGGAGTTGCTCAAAATATCAGTTAACAATTTTCATGTAAAAACACAAAGGGGTTCCCCTTTCTTGTGAAGGATACTCTGAGAAAGGGCTTGGCAGTGACACACCTCTTCAAGAGGCCGTCATTGAAACCAGAACTGTCCACTTCTGTGTTTGAGTAATCAAGACCCATCTCAAGAGAAGTTCACAGGCACCCAAAATGACTTAATATGGTTTGCTTTTCCTGTCCTGTGTCTCGGTTTCTGCCTCTGTGTAGCTCGGCCTTTGGGGCTTTAGCCGCGGAATCTGTAAAACAATACAAAATGGTCAGTTGATTAATGAAGGATTGGTTGAATTTAAATGTTTGAAATGCTCTTCTGGATGTCTTTTTAAGTCTGAATGCCACAACCATTCAGACTACAACCATTCAGACTTGGATTTGTATTGTAGTTCTAGTACTTTACTGTGCCTCAGTGCTCTGTCTAGATGTATGTACATTGCGGCAGTAATCTTTGCTCAGCAGACTGGGTAGTGATAGGATCAAGTGAGGGTTGGAATCCAGCTCTGTAATCTGGAATTGTCGTTGCCGCTGTACTGAGAAAAGCCTCTGACAAACCCATAATGAAATTGGCCGGAAACCACACACACACACACACACACACACAAACGGACGTATACACACAACACCACACGCACACACAATGTCAATGAACCGGAGTAACCTCCATTTAAGGTCAGGCCATGCCCTGGACCAATCACGACACACCCAGAATCAGGCAGTGTGCCGAGAACCAATCAAAACCTTTGTTGGATTTTGTAAGCCTACTTTTTTTGCCTTTTGAAATACTATGAAATGTAACTGCACACCCATGGAAGTGATAAAAGTCTGCTGGTGTTTCATTCGCCCGTCCCACTTTTTGTCTGAGAATTCTTATCCAGGCAACTATCTGGGATGGGCTACATTTGACTGTTCATTCATAAAACACAAAGAGGAAATCCTACTATGACTAACTGATAACCACGCGAAAGATACAGACAGACAAACTATTTCTGTAGTTTCTTGCGTTTGAACAGTGTGTGTGAATGGTGTGTGTGTGTCGTGTGTAAGTGTAAGTTGAGATGTGACCATGTGCCATCTGCACTGTGATCTGTGGTGCTGCATAAACCAGATGAAGACCAGGCCGCTCCCAGCTCCATTTCATTGTGTGACTCACGGAAAAGCATTTTGGAATACCATTCCACAAGTCAATATCTCACATACTGTCCTAGAAGACAGCATACCTCAACACGTTGTACATTAACAGGCCATTCCACAGCTTAAAATGTCACATAGGACACCATGGGACAGCACATGTTGGTTGGCTACAAGTTTACATAACTTGGAAGGCCTGTGTTCCGTGTCTTCGTACTGGGTCATATAGATGTTCTAAGCTTCTCCTTTGTTTTACAGTTCTACAGTATACCATGCAGAATAGTAAAGACACGCATCGCAGGATTCCTAGTTACTGCAGTCTTGTTTTGGATGGCTACTGAGCTGGAGTCTATGAATTCCAATGGGTAATCACATAAACTGTGTAAAACAATTATGTATCGAACAATAGCTGTTCTTTTGCTCAGTTCCAGTTATAGTGACCTTAATCAAGTCTTGGAATTCCCATACGTAGAATTTACAGACAAATAAACATTGCTAAAATGGTAATTACACCCAGCAAGGTCTACAAATGATGTCCTGTACGTAGATCATAAGATATATAATAAAGGAAAGCTGGTCCAATGCCAGATTTATACAATTTTGTGAAGGATACTAGAGGTCAAAATCTCCTGAATCCCTCTGAAAGACCGTTGGGTGACCAAATTTGGAACCTTGGATATTCTCCTCCAATGCTATTTAAACTACAAAATCAATACCAGATGTTTTTTCTATCCAAGCTAAAAAAAATAGTATTCGTAAAAGGCATTTTAGTACACTCATAGTAGCTTTATATTCATAATTGTTTTCAGCTATATTAATAACTAACATGAAATATTCTCTAACTGTATTAATCATTTACATCCCTGTTTCCAAAAAAGTTGGGACGCTGCGTAAAATGCTAATAAAAACAGAATGTAATGATGTGTAAAACGTTTATCTCTATATTTAATTGAAAATTGTTGAAACTAAGAATTGTTATTGTTTTTGGAAAAATACATTCCCATTTTGAATTTGATGCCAGCAACACATTTAAAAAAAAGTTGGGACAGGGGCATGTTTACCACTCTGTTGCATCACCTCTTCTTTTGCGGCGCCATCCTACGTAATCAGTCCACATGCAGGTGGATCACAGCCTTCTGATCCAACAGGAGGCAGCACGTGAAGCTGGGGAAGCACCTGTCTGACCCCCTGACCATCAGCACCGGCTCCCCTCAAGGCTGTGTCCTGTCCCCCCTACTCTTCTCCCTGTACACCAACAGCTGCACCTCCAGTCATCACTCTGTCAAACTCCTGAAGTTTGCGGATGACACCACGCTCATCAGACTTATTTCTGATGGAGACGAGTCCACGTACAGGTAGGAGATTGACCATTTGGTGTCCTGGTGCAATCAGAACAACTTGGAGCTCAACGCCCTAAAGACTGTGGAGATGATAGTGGACTTCAGGAGAAACCCAGCTGCCCTTCCCCCCATCGCCCTGGGTGGTACCCCAGTCATTAACCTAAAAAGTTGTGAGATGGGTTTTTTTGCATTACACAACTTTTCCAGTCTTTTGTTGCCCCTGTCCCAGGTTTTCTGAAACATTTTGCTGGCATCAAATTGAAAGTGGGCATATATGTTTCAAGAAACAACATTTTTCAGCTTCAACATTTGATATGTTGTCTTTGTACTATTTTATATTGAATATATGGTTTAAATGATTTGCACATCATTGCATTCTGTTTTTCATTATTGCATTCTGTTTTTCTTTCATTGCATTCTGATTTTAAACACTCCCAATTTTTCAGAAACGGTGTTGTATCTGTAGGTCTACTTTTGTAAGGTAGGATGTTTGAATGCAATTATAAAACACATGTGCCTTCTGTTTCAATACAAAGTAACTTAATGGGCTGAATAGGAAAATGTGTTACCGTAAAAAAAGAATAACAAATTCTTTGACTGTGCAAATAAAAAAAAAATCTATAAATCATGACAACCATTGTTTGGTTTGCAAAATTTTTACATTGATAATAAATCAGTCAGTTTGTTTAATTAATCTATGTCTAATAGATTCTGTTTAACTATCAGATGTGCCTTTCTTACTAACATGTAATAGGCATTATGTCTGTTTGATGGAGGATTTAAGTGAGCACTTTAGTGATTTAATATTGTACACTTCCTGTTGTGTTGTCATCCAGAGAAATGACCCATTGCCACAATAAGAACCTTCAGGAACAGTGATAGTGAACTCATGAGAACTAGAACAATGATAATTTTGCATTCATGTAATCAATTAGCTTTTATTAATGTTGTACTGTCAGTCAATAGAGCCTGGTCTCATTTTCAATATCCCTGTCCAATACAGCCTGGTCTCATTTCCAATATCCCTGTCCAATAGAGCCTGGTCTCATTTCCAAAATCACTGTCCAATAGAGTCTGGTCTCATTTCCAAAATGCCTGTCCAATAGAGCCTGGTGTCATTTCCAAAATGCCTGTCCAATAGAGCCTGGTCTCATTTCCAAAATGCCTGTCCAATAGAGCCTGGTCTCATTTCCAAAATGCCTGTCCAATAGAGCCTGGTCTCCTTGTGAAGAGTTTCAGTTACTCTGAGGGATATAAGCTCACTGCCGGATTCCATTTGACCCTTAATCAATATGTCCTTCATTTAGGCCCATAGAACAGGCCAAAGAACAATATGACCAGCTGGATTAAGCCTCAAAGTCGTTGTCATTGTAAAGAATTAAGAAAATAAATCCATACATTGGAAGGGGCCCTCACCTGCCCCTTCTCAGAACTATGTATCTCCAGAAACTTCAGAAGCTTATTTAAGAGATTAACAGTAAGTACAAAATCCAAATGTCATAGCCCCACTTTAGATGGAAAGTGAAGTTTCTCTTTGAGGACTGTGGCGCTGTCTGGCAAGAGGTGACGGATGGTGAAGAGATGATAGTGGGAGGCAGAGGCACTCGTTTGATCTAGGAATTACTGTCTATGAGTCACATTAACTCAGTCACGTAGCCAGACGGTCATAGGACAGGAAACTGATCTGACACGCAACTGGGCCCAATGTCTTCTGCCGTGGGGACTAAGATGACCTGTCTTGATCCAGTTCATAATGTCTTCTGCCATGGGGACAAAGATGACCTGTCTTGATCCAGTTCATAATGTCTTCTGCCATGGGGACAAAGATGACCTGTCTTGATCCAGTTCATAATGTCTTCTGCCGTGGGGACAAAGATGACCTGTCTTGATCCAGTTCATAATGCCTTCTGCCATGGGGACAAAGATGACCTGTCTTGATCCAGTTCATAATGCCTTCTGCCATGGGGACAAAGATGACCTGTCTTGATCCAGTTCATAATGTCTTCTGCCATGGGGACAAAGATGACCTGTCTTGATCCAGTTCATAATGTCTTCTGCCATGGGGACAAAGATGACCTGTCTTGATCCAGTTCATAATGTCTTCTGCCATGGGGACAAAGATGACCTGTCTTGATCCAGTTCATAATGTCTTCTGCCATGGGGACTAAGATGACCTGTCTTGATCCAGTTCATGAGAGGCTGCTGATATCCCGGCCACTGGCCAAGAGACCCTGGCCAACAGACCCTGGCCAAGAGACCCTGGCCAAGAGACATTGGCCATAAACAGCACAGAACCATAAGAAGTAATGTGCAGGAGATGTTTTGATATAGTCTGGCTTCTCCATAAAGCCGCTGGACTGATTATGAAGGCCTGGCTGTGGTTGGTGGAGCGAGAGAAGAGGATTGTCCCGGGATAGACGGACTGCCACGGTTTGGATAGCATCAGCAGGCCTCATTGTTAGTGTCCTGGAATGTTTTTCCTAGCCATTGTGCTTGGGTTTCTTGCTACAGCTAGCTTTTTGGAGTTTTAAGCCTGGTGTCTGTATAAGAACTTTGTGAAAACTGCTTGTGTAAAAATGGCTTCATAAAATGAATGTGATTGAAGTGCACGAACACGTCATCAGAATATGACATGGCAGAACGGTGCTGGCAGCAATAGTCAAGAAAAACAGGATGATCCACAGCACAAAATAAACCTGGTGCTTCAAAACCTGAATTCTGACTGGCTGGTAGCCACGGTATAATTAAGCAATAAGGTACGAGGGGATGTGCTGTTATGGCCAATGGCCAATTTTGTGTTATTATTATTATTATTATTATTAATTGCAAAAAGGCATTGAAGCAACAACCACTGGCATTGAAAGTGCCATGCTCTACCAGCTGTTTGTTGTTCAGTTGGTAGAGCATGGCACTTTCAACGCCAATCTTGGTGGGTTCAATTCCCAGCGGGCCAGTGTGAAAATGTATTTGCTCACAACTGTAAGTCTGCCTAATGACTGAAATGACTGAAACAAATATAAGTATTCTACTCATGTAACCATGACAGCATAACCCTGTAATCAAACACACCCCCAACCATAACAACAACAAACACACCAAAACACACCATAAGTGCTGTAATTACCAAACACAGCAGCATTCAACAGAAGCTGACCTGGTTTCTACCAGACATATTCTAGAACAATCACCCAGACGATTTTAGTGTGAACGCGCAGCAGCAATTGAAATAATCAAGCCATATTATTGAAAGACTCAACTTCTAAACTCCTTACTTCACTCTTAATCCCCCACCCTTCATCGCTCACATAGACATAGTCCACCTCGAAACTAATTTTCCCTCGAAAACAGTCCTGGGACAGGATTGTATAATGTAAAATTACGTAAATCCTTTTCAGCTTCAGATTACTGTACTTTTTCACCTCGCCTAAATACTGATGACGGGAGCATTTCAATTCTCACATTCTTCCTAGTGTTTTTTTTTTCACTCTCCTGGCAGTTTCCCATGAGAAAGTCTTACATTTTCAAGACCATTGGCAGGGAGAGGGGGAACTGCTTGGCCAAGGTTGACACGTGAGACCCCATTGTGTGAGAGGTATTGACGGGGGCACGTTTTTGAATCTGAAGTTGTTTTGTCTAACTTCCCAATAGCCTGTTGCCTACATAGGCCTAACCCCATAACAGTCACTCCTCTGTGGTTCGAACCCAGTCCTACTGGCCAGGGAACACCTCTTAGTCACAACCCTCACCACAACGACAAGGAGGGCGTTGACCAAGAACTGGTTTGGGAGGACTAAGAGCAGTTATAAAGCTTCGTAAATGGGCTATGATTCTTTGTGAAGGTGTGCACCCCCAGTAGGATGCTTGTTTCTTCTGGAGAATGTGTATCCATACCTGAATACCGTTTTGGCGGTTGTGTCCTCATTATTGACTGGCTAGTGACTGGCAGCGTGATGTGACAGGACGTGGGTACCGACATCGATAGAGAAGCCCTCATCTTATCTGTTGTATTCTGGGGTCTGTGAGTGCGCAGGCAGCACAGCTGAGGCAATCCACATTCAGACTGACTTTCACTTTTCTTCTTCCAACCAGGTTAGAAGGTATTGACCAATACAGTTGAAGGATTCACCCAGGTGGCAACAAATGTAGTGTTGTTGCCGTTGTCAACGGCAATGTCCGTGCTAAAATGTGTCACATGAGTCATCAACCTGGTCTTCTGTATGTTCGTCATCACCTGTTTGGGAAATCAGGGAGACCTTTTTCTTTCTGGGATCAGTGAGACTTCCGTCAGCCAAACATACTTTCAACTTCTTCCAGGTTACAGGTTTTCATCTGCTTCTAACATGGCACCTTATTTCACAGGCCCCTGTTTGTCCATTACCACTGGCCAGGGACCATAGGACTCGGGTCAAAAGTGGTGCACAATAGGAAGCCATTTGTAATGCACCCTTGGTTGAATGTGCCATATCTTGGTTCAGCACCAATCCCTGTGTTTCCTGGAGGTGTGTGTTAAACTGCATGCTTCCCGGATGATATCCTGAGTGACCCAAGAAATTAAAGTCAAGACTTATGGGGTATGTGCTCTCTGGGCTGCCCTATGACCTCTTCTAAAGGCTGAAGGTCAGGAATGGGTTCAAACTGACAGAGAATCAGTTTCACTTGGGTAAGGAGAAGTTTGACTCAGGCCTTGTTGAAATGCTCACAAAACACTACAAATTGCAATGGAAAAGGAAAACAATGGTTTGTTTTTATTGTTGGACAAATTCAGATGAAAATGGATGATGTGCACTGGGCTCATATCAAAGGCCACTTATTACATCAATTTCCATGCAACAGGAATATATTCGCTGTGGCAGTCAGCAAAAAGGAATGCAGCTTCTCACTGATAGGCTGTGGTGAATGGGCTGTTGTCCGCTGATTGGATGTTCTCTCTCTCCTGTTGCGTTTTCCATAAAAGGGGGTGTTGCCTGTTGAAAAACGCGGGCTGAATGCGATATGACACCTTAAATTTTATACTGTGGAGAAATTGTGCACAGGGGATAGGGTCAGATTTCTGATGGCTAACCTTGGTCAGCTAAAAGGAAAGGATCCTGGCAAGCCATTGAAGAGGAATCTGTGAGGTGACCTGGTACGCACAATCTCATTGGTCAGTAGGTTAGTTGAATCTAACATAAGAGTGTTTTGAATACGCACAGAAAAAACTATGCATGCAGCATTTTCCCGTACTATTTTTGGTGTAACAAAATGTCAGACAAGGGCCTGGGTGTAAAACGTTTCTCACGGTATGAGAGATGGGCATTGTGAAGGGGAAAGGGCATAATTCTGGCACGACTCTTTCAGGCACCATATGCATATGAGGAGTCCTGTGTTACAAGTGAGATTGTTCCTTGAGAATCTCTTGATGGGAAGGGACAGTTTCCACCATTGCTGGTCTATAGAGTTTCCACCATAGAGTTTATGTTACAGTAGTATGCATAATAATTTCAATAGGTTTCATGTTAGTATGCATAATCATTTCCCTAGTGTTTATGTTAATATGCATAATCATTTCCATAGTGTTTATGTTAGTATGCATAATAATTTCCATAGCGTTAATGTTAGTATGCATAATCATTTCCATAGTGTTTATGTTAGTATGCATAATAATTTCTATAGAGTTTATGTTACAGTAGTATGCATAATCATTTCAATAGGTTTTATGTTAGTATGCATAATCATTTCCATAGCGTTTATGTTAGTTTGCATAATAATTTCCATAGCGTTTATGTTAGTTTACAAGATCATTTCCATAGCGTTTGTTATTATGCATAATCATTTCCATATCATTTATGTTAGTATGCATAATAATTTCCACAGCATTTGAATTTACAATGGCATGTTTGAGGCCATGCAGGGTTGTGGGCGTCAATCACAGAAACTTGAGCGATATACGTGGACACCGCACAGAAACTTGCTACCAACACAATTGTCTACAGACGTGCAAACCTTTGGGGTGGGGGGGGTCAGTTTCACACGGCAGTAGTGACAGGAAGTTAGAATTGTTATATGGATAGAAAAGCCCTCATTGGCCATTTGTGATTTCTGCTGAGCGAACATTTGGAACTGTTGTAAAATTGAGATACCATAATAGTTAATTTAGCAATTTCAGTTTGTTACACCCCGGTACACTGTATGTGCGTTGTGTGTTTACAATGTGGACATTAAATCTAATCCTTTTTCCTGTGGATGTTGTACTTAAAAATGCGGTCAGGGATGTTGCTGGCTTGTTGGCCACTGGTTGTAAAAGTGGTGCTGTCAAGCCAAAAAGCATCCCCTGAAAATGGTGTCATGCAAGAGCCAATATCCCATGTAGCTCAGATGGTAGCAACGCCAGAGATTGTTGGTTTAATTCTCACTGGGGACCAGGTCGGAAATGTTTGCATTCGCTACTTTACGCCGCTCTGGATAAGGGCATCCTCTAAAAGGACTAAAATGAAAATGTGTGCCCTGTGACATTAAAAAGATTTACTTTCACACTTGGGAATTTCTTGGCTAACAGAGGTAGGATAGTGATTCAATTTATAGATGACGCACATATCAACAACGTATTACACATCCAGGCCAAAATGGGAGGTTTAAAATAAAACTTTATTAGCAAAATTCTCAGACTGCAGCATTAATAGCATTATAAGTAAATTAACCTTAAAATGCATGTGGATATTCCTTGTTGAGTTTGTCAAGTTACGACACATGGAAACACACACGCAAACATCACACACGCATATGCATATATTTTACATTGGGTGTCCTAACTTTCTTTGTAAGGACACCTAACTTTATTCCCAATAAAAAATATTCCTAACCCATAAGCCTAAACCTTACCCAAACCCTCAACCACTAACCTAAACTGTAATTTTAACCCCAGTTGTATGTTTTACCCTGAACCTAACCAGAGTGGATTTTTTTCTATTTTCTTTCGGTGAACAGAGTATGTCCCCACAAGGTCACATATTCCTTGTATAACTGTCCTCCTGGGGAGTTTTGGTTCTCACGCAGATGTTAAAAGATGTACACAGTCACCAGACAGGACTGACTTGTTCCAAACCATAGTGTCAGCTAGCAGGGCCGTAGCTGACCGGTTTGGCCGTTGGTACTCTAAACACTTGAATTCCTATCAAAGCCAGGATTGGTCTGAGGTTCAAGTTATTTAAATGAGGACCCTATGGGGATGTGAGGACTTTTTAGCTGGTATGGTTTCTATTTAGACTCTGTAGGCAGTACCTGTATTTATTGTGGTCTTTTGACACATTGCCAGGAAAGAGGAGGATAGAGGAAGCTAATTGACACTACCACTCTGTTGATCAATCATGTTGCAGATATAATGCATAATGGATCATCGATAAATTATGATTTTCCATTTTTAAATGAAAAAAATAATTAAAAGGACAGTGATTATTTATCGATTATCCACCTGTAGCCGACCCACCCACCTCTGGACAGCAGCTGCCCACTCAGTCAACCACTCTTGAGTCCTAGGGTTCCACTTCAGAGGCAGTTGGAGTGACACGTTATTTTACCTTTATTTTACCAGGTAAAAAAAGACTGAGAACACGTTCTAATTTCCTGCGGCGACCTTGGGAGAAATGCCACCTTGCCAGCTCAGGGTTTAATCTGGCAGCCTTTCGGTTGCTGGACCAAAGCCTCTAGCGACCATGCTCCCGGCCAATCAAACCGTGTCATACCTTGTCCTCCCGTGCCCTATCCAGGAAACACCTGCCCAGTCCTGCTTGGCAACACACGTCTGGTGGAAGAAGCCATAGAAGCCCTCCAGCCGGCCATGTCAGAAATGACCCGGCAGCTGTGATGTCACAACGGCTGGCTGGAACATTCTGCTCTGGAATGCTCTGCTGTTGTAAAGATGGGGCGGAACCATCACGTCAATGTAGGCATCACATGCATGGGACACA
The DNA here is from genome assembly GCA_016801175.1 of Esox masquinongy. Taxonomy (NCBI): domain Eukaryota; kingdom Metazoa; phylum Chordata; class Actinopteri; order Esociformes; family Esocidae; genus Esox; species Esox masquinongy. Next base: position 19,614 of record JACXGI010003990.1, read on the forward strand.
CAGTAGGTGTGTGTGTGACGGTGGCCCTCAGTTGGTCCAGTCTTTGTATTTGTTATGAAAACCATATTAGGTAATCACAGCCCACACCTCTCCTACTGTACTGCCCTTCAGGCCTGACCGCAGAGGTCACCAGAAAGCATTCCATTGTAAGCTACTTTTTGTTCTGTATTTATGACATGAACTTGACAAGCTAGCGTGTTAGTTAGCCTTTTACTGTCTCAGTGCTCTGTTAGCATGTAACTAAAGGTTTTGCTGTCTCATAGCTCAGTTTGCCTGTTAGCTAACCTCATGCAAGTGCTCATTAAGCTCAAAGCTGCATAACCAGGTGGGCAAGGACATGTCACTGATCTGAATTTGCTAGCCTATTAGCAACCATATGATTTACCCAAGGCCTAACATTGGGTAAATATTTGGCAAACCTTTTTCTTAACTAGGGCACTAATATAGCCTGTAACTTAACATTGAACTGACATATGAATGCATAAGAAAATGCCACAGTTTTCCAAGGGAACCTTATGTTGGTGGATTGTAATGTTGTCCTTGCCACCAGTTCACTGTCTTGTTTCATGTGTTATGGTTTTAAGGCTCCCTTAGCCAAAATTTCTCAGTGGGCTTAACCAACATTTAGGAGCATGTGGCGTTAAGCCGTACTAACCCCTTATCAGCTACGGAAAACAAATGTGACGAACTACTGAAGGAAGCAATGATAAAAAATACTGTTGGTTTTTCTTACCTTTATCCGAAATGACACCCTATTTACTATATAGTGTGGTACTTTTGACCAGAGCCTCTGAGGGAAATAGGATACCTTATGGGACAAAACCGTTTGAACATGATCAGTCAGTCTTAGCAGTAAATCAAGTTCCCACCTGCTCGGTACAGTAGCTTTAATTATTGGTCCAACTCCTCTCGGTTCCAGTCAGATAACATCTTAACAGCGTCATTGTGATTTTAACCTCTTTTTTTGCCCTCCACCACATCCCCATGGAAAGATGATAACTTAAGAACTATACTTTTAATACAACTTCTCTAAAGTGTAAAATGTACCTAAAATATAGACTGGTATTCCCCAGCTGGGTTTTGATGTTCGTTACTGAAACAAAAGTATTTGGGCATTCACAAGAAACCTGAAATGAGTCTTAAAGCTAGAAAAAAATAACACAGGGGCACTCGATCTTACTTTCAGTAAACAAACTTTAATGACAGATATACCTGAATTGATGTTACCACTCTCAAATTCAGGGACAACTGAAAACTACATTGTAACAATATTATTAGTGCTTCCTTGAATATAACAACAGGGGCCCAACAGCTGGTCTGAAGCATTTAGATATTTATCAAGAATAGATGGGTAAAAAATAAATGCAACAACTGCAAATTCTACCTTTAAAGTGGGGCCAACGTGGGAATTGGAAACAGTCGTTCACCCATGAAAATCCCCTTATTTCATGTTCTGACTTTAGTTGGCACACAGGTGTTGTTACAAAGAGTCACCCTCTGCCGATGACCGTGAATAACTGAGAACCAGAGCCACAGGTTTCACATCACCAATGGCACTGAATTCCTTTGTAGTGCATCATACCATACCTTGTCCAATGGAGTACCGTTTGGACTGCACACTTAAAGAGACCGCTCTGTAGCAGTGTATGTCTCTGTGGCCAATCACCAACTGATTAAATTACTCTCTACAACAAATGCATTCTTGTATTATTAATATGCAGAATGAAAAGTCGGTTCCAGCTGTCATATTTGTGGTGTGAAACCGTTTTACAGAGCCATTGCCCTTCTTTCGTTGTGTTGTGCAAACAAGTGGTAACATATTTAACCTGAAACCTGTCATGTCATGTTTCAGCCACAAACACAATGTTTCCTCAGAAATATTATTTCCTCAGAAATATGTAGTGGGATTTAAAGCACAATGTTCTTTGTTTGATAGCTTACATCTTTGAAAGGCAATTTTAGGCTAGAAACATGTTAGCTGTATTGCGAGGTTATAGATCTGAATGGGCCAATTCAGTCAAATTAATTTAGCCTATGAAGCTAATCTAACATTGTAGGGAAGTAGGTGTTTGAAAAGGGTAATAAAACCCATCTGGCAGAAGTCAGGTAAAAGTTCCACACAAACTGTTATTGCAGCATCTGGACAAGCTCTGAATAGAACAAATCCATCATTGTCGTTCTGATTTTCCAAGAGTTCTGGTGCCTTACAAGGTCACCTGTGAGGTTCTGGAAGCTCATCAAAGGGAGTTAAAAAAGCCAAATGTGCCCAATGTGGCTGCTTTTGATGTGTGGCTCTATGCTTGCCTGTTGAAATGGTTTTGTTTGCATTGGTGTGCAATTTTTGAATCGTGTATATGAGGCTCACTTGCAGAATAAAACATTTTCAACACGTTTTTCTGAAGAAATAAAGGAATATAAAATAAATATTTTAGAGGCACCTATTGAACCAGCTGACTAGACCACTGAGATGGATAGAGATAGTCAAATCAAATGGCAAATCATTATAATTAACAGTGGAGGGCTTTGTAGTTGCATCAAAATCACCTGGCAACCACACCAGACGTTATGTTGGAAGTGTAGTTCAGTTGTTAAAGCTTTACGCTCAAACACCAGGCTTGTGAGTTTGATTACCATGGGGAGTGCCTGTGAAATGATTTACATGTGTTGTGTATTTTTCAGTGACTGCTGTCTTCTGGATACATGACTGGTTTTGCTAATAACGAAACAGGGATATTTCCCATTATACCTCTTAGTGAACTGTTCATTTATACCCTTCATTCACATATATACAGAACTTTGTGGTTTTGCTTTAAATTAGCTGCTCCTCTGCTGAATCGCAAATGTATTTAGTGGTTTGGACTTTTTTTTCCATTTGGTACTTCACAGAAAGTAGGAAGTCAATTTGTCATGAATGCCTCATGGTTTGGTTCAGTAATGTGCTCCCTCGTATCTGCAGCCCTTGTTAACATTGTGCCTGCATAAGCATTGCCTGTAAGTTTAAGAAAAATTTTAGTCTTATCTTGCATTATTGATAGATGTTTTGTGGAGATGAGTTTGAGTACTGTTACAATTTTTGCATTTTATGTATATTATGTAGGCAACTTAGCAGGACCAGTGTGTATATTGCACACATATTGTATAGTAGCATTACAGCTAGCCTGATGTTTTATTGCCAATTTTCATACTTTATGTTGGTAAAAAGTATGTCAATTAGTATCCAGGACTGCAAATTCATGGCTTTTAGTTTTAGTTTTAGTGAAATACTCCTAATACATTACCTCATTTATCTGAGTCTTAAGTTAAATAATGGAGCTAAAATCCTATTTCCTTACTGTCTTATGAGTGAAACTGTCGATTGCACAACGGATTTCTACATTACTATATTCTCGTTTCCTTGCATCCTCATTAACTGGAGAAACCTGATTGGAGGATTTGAACCAAACTTCCTTCTCTTGGAATCTCAATCTCATGAGTTTTACGGCAAGGAAAGAGAACACAAGAAGGGAAAATGTGTTATTAGAGCCACATGGACTCGTTATAAGAGCCTGCTAAAGACATGGTTGCAAATGCACTACAACTTTTAAATGTTTCTCCAATTAAGAGAATCAGATACACTTACGAAAAGGTTTATTTGGTGAAGTTTAATCATATTGTCATTGTGTGTTAAAAAGTTCTGAGACATTGGATAGTGACTGGAGTGGAAATATATTAGAGAGTTCAGTTGGAGCTTTCCCAGACACAGATTAAGCCTAGTCCAGGACTAGAAATGAATTCCAATCGAGATTTTCGATAGAGCTTGATTTTTTTGGCCAGGACTAGGCTTAGGCTGTGACTGTTAAACTACGGGCAAGAGCCCACAGCTGAAGAACTGCATGAGGTATTGGCATCAAAGAAGAGCCACTTTCCAATCTTTAGAGTGTGTAAACGGAATTGATGGGTTTTAACAGGTTATGCACATTGAAACAACATATTACATATCACACATCCAGACTGCATCTTTATTTATTTTAATTTTTTTATGACTGTTTACAGTCCTACTATTTCTTCTGCACATTAAAATTATTGGTTGACGTCCATCTTTAAACCATAGAAGAAAAACAGCAACAAGAAGACAAAGAATGAGAAAGGAGTCAAAATGATGGGAATATAGATGCTTTACAGATCGATAACATCTGCTCCTTATGGCTCCAAGAAATGGATCTACTCCAAGAAAAAAAGCAGAAAGGAAGACCAAGAGGAAGAAAAGATCAAGAAGAAAGGAACACAAAGTAGCAAGGAAGGAAATGAAAGAATCAGAAGAAGAATGGAAGACAAAGTAGGAAAGATGTAAGGAAGAAAAGAGAAGATGAAGAAAAGGAATAGGAAGGAAGATGACGTAGGAAAGAAGAGGATGATAGGAAGGAGAAAGAGGCAAAGGCAGAAGAATAAAGTAGGAAGAAGGAGGAGGAAGTAGAAGAAAGAAAAAGAAAAAATGAGACACAAGGCCCCCTGCACCAAGCTGCCAAGAATACCGGAGTGAAAATGACCCTCTTGTCTATGGATCTTGTAGGATTGCCTCAAAAATATTCCACAATTAATTAAATGTAATTGTTCCACACTGCCATCCACTTTGTAACCAGCCGCCTCTTTACACTGTGATCTGTACTGTGGTAAGTCCCTTCAGGTAAATGTCTTCTATATCTTAGCTCGACCCTTAACATATCCTAAAATAAAATCTACCAAAATCAAACCATGAATTAAATTGCACTTATTTAAGATTAAGTCTTAAGGAACCATATTGAGTCATTACGTCACTTCCTGTTTAACCAGGGTTTAAAATTAAGTAATACTCATACAACAACCCTTTGTCATCCAACACCATGAAGAAAACAGAAGAAATGGCAGTTCAAGAGACTGATGTTGGTAGACCTTTATAAATCTCGTAATGGCTACAAGACCCACAAATAACTCAATATAACACTGAGCACAGTCAGGGCAATAATTAAAGAATAAATAATTGAGAAGATATGGAACCCTCACTGGTAGAAGATGCAAATGCATTTTACCCCCCAGGAAAGGGAGGAGGATGGTGAGAGAAGCAACAAACTGTGAAAGAATTGCAGGCCTTGGTGGCGTCTTGGGGTCATCAGGAATCAAAAAGCACCATCAGACACCACCGCCACAAGCACAGGCTCTTTAGAAGTGTTGCCAGAAGAAAGGCCTTTCTGACCACAAGACACAGACACAAGCACTTGGAGTTTGCCAGATGTCATTCAAATTATGACTGGAAGAAGGTGCTCTGGTCAGATGAGACCAAAAGTGAACATTTTGGTCAGACACAGCATTGGCATGTTTGGCGTCAAAACAGATGTATACAAGGAAGCAGCTCATACCCACAATGAAATATGGTGGTGGGTCAGTGATGTTTTGGGACTGTTTCAAGTCCAGAGGTCCAGAGGCACTGGTTAAGATCGATGACATAATGGATTCCATCAAGTATCAGGCAATTTTGGCTCACTGTATAATTCAAGATTCAATCTCATAAGACACATTCAGTCTCCAAAACCATGTGGGACATGTGTTATGGTGGGAGACAAAGGTAGTACTTCTAGGCTTTAGTTAAAGAGATCTGTTGCAAAGCCAACCCACCTCAGCACCCATAGTACACAGTACCCACTGCAAAGCCAACACAACTCATCACCCATAATACACAGTACCTACTGCAAAGCTTGGTGGCAGCAGCATCAAGCTATGGGGCTGCTTCTTGTCAGCATGGACAGGGGCTCTGGTCAGGCTAGAAGGGAATAGCTCTAAAAATAGATTTTGCCACAGACCTGCTGCTTTCAACAAGACAAACCAAAGCACATAGCCAAGTCAACTACATCATAGATGGATGTATAGCTTAACGGTCGAGAAAAAAAATAATACTCTGTAGAGTATTAACACACCAACAATAAACTATACATGAATTCATCTCAAATTGCATTCTCCATCACCCTTGAAATATCTTCATTTTTCAGCGTTATGGAGGAAATCATGCAAACAGCACCCTTTAATGGGTGTGTCCTTTTCTAACAGTTTTCTATACTGTGTATAACTAGAGCTCTGTAAACCCCCCGTGCACAATTCCCTGTAAAGAAGCTCAAATTTGTATTAGGATTAAGGGCCACATTCAGAAGAGGTATAATTTAGAAATAATGAGACCAGATGTTAGTGTACAGATGTAATCTTCAAAGTAACTTGACATTAAGGTGAGAATTTTATTTTAAACATTCTTTAAGGATGAGCCAAAGGAACACCTTTAGTCCACTGAACTTACTATAGACATCCTGCCAAACAGAAAGGCTAAGACAAAATCATTAGAAAGAACCAGATTTTATTATACAAAATGAGAACAAAATACATTTACAGTATATACACAAGAAACCAACAACAATGGAACAAAAGATAACTACAACACAGCACACACTTCCACACTATAAAAGATCATGGGCAAAAAGTACACTCACCTCCAGTTACTGTGTTTAACATCTTGCTCAAACAAAACCATCCATTCAGACATTTACATTCAAAAAACATACAATAACTACACAAACATAAATACAGAGACTGCAGATGACATGAAAAATGATTTCAATAACGTTACAAATGTGCTTCAGTACAGGGTTTTGCACTTAGGGTCTATAAATAAGGTCGGCCTTGCAGTGCTTCCATTCTTCATAAATTAATACAGGAAATACAGTAACCACACTAGGTTGCAGGAACATCTGATGGATAACATCTATTAGTATTCTAGTCAGAGTTGATACCATCCCTCATCAGTCTACATGATGAAACGCTAGGCAAATCCTTAAGACAGTCTCGACAGACAGCAGGAGGCCCACCCCGAAAGGCCGGCGGGTGCCGTTTCCCACAACCTAATAGCAGGTGGGCAGAGTCATGTAACCACCAGTAGCCAATGGAAATCCAGGTGCATCTTCACAGGTGCCAAGCCTGCGTATGTCCCTCCCACAGTGTGCTCACCGCTTCTCCTTCAAAGTGCTCTGACGAAAAGACGGCGGCTCTCACCGACATCCCTTCCTTCTATTGGTCCCAATGGTGACGACACATTGACAGACCGAATACTTATATGTGAAATCTGTCAATCAGTGAAAGAACAACTCATGACTGATTTGGACCAGACCATGTCTAACAGTTTGAAGTAACAGTCGTGTACGCAGAATAAGACACTGAAAGGCAACTCATTGTGAACCCCTTCAGCAGGCAGGGACGTACCTTTTTCTCGGTTTCACCTCCCAGCCATCGCGACACTTGACGTACGTAATCCCTTGCCCTGGAGTGAGCTCAGTTACTGATGGATCCTGGGCACAGAATGTGAACCTACAGAGGCACAAATAATTAAAACAGTCAGACCACGGCAGCAAAGAACAGAGTACATGTCCAAACAATTAAACGTCAGTTCATAAGGTATACTAAAATACACATTGCAAAATGTGCAGCTAATTCAATACTTACACATTTCTGCATTTATTAGTTTTAAAGTTCTAAATGAGTAAAGGCATTTCAAAGAGATGAACCACCCAGTAGATTACTTTCATTCAAACTTACTTCTTCTGCGTTTCTCCACACTTGACGCGGATCCTGCGAACCTGAAGCACCTGGTTGTTGGGCTTGCTGCTGCTATTCCAGCCCCAGAAGTTCTTCTTGATATTCTTCCAGAGGGACCCCAGGGAATCCGATGCCCCCTCCCAGCTTAGACGGATCTTCAGCAGGTCCCCGATGTAATCCTCAGTGAAGACTAGGAATGTGTTGGTGAGGTTCAGACCAACTTTGTCAGGACTGGAGAAGGACAGGGAGACAAAAGGTAATATCCCATCAACATACAGTAAATATTATTTACTATATATAGCTATTAAGAAAAGAGGTTTAATTGAAGGCTGGATCAAAAGTCACAGAAGAGGGTGGGATAGCACAGCAGCACTACAGGCGTTTTTTTAAATCATTGGCGATAACATGCAAAAGTAAAATGCTGGCACTCAAAAAAAAAAAAAAAATCCACATGACAATTTAACCGGGAACATCAACCCCGGCAAGGCAGCCACTCACATGTTGACATGCAGGTCGTGGGTGTCGTTGTGAGCGCCATACAGTTTCACGTAGAAGGTCGGATCAGCATCGTCAGCCTGCTTTCTGTTGAACACATGCATCTTCATCTGGTAATGGGTGCCTGGAACAGACAAACAACCACATTAACACACTGGGTGAAGCTCAGGCAGGGCACAAGGTAACTGTAAATGATTCATAGGCTTACAAGTTTAGAGATAACACATGGCTACCATATCAAATATGACTAGAAAGATGTCATATCAGGAGCGCTGTCTTGGTTGGCTCGTTTTAAATCAGCTACCACCGTCAAAACTAGAGGGACGTGAGAGGCGCACACGTACCTCCGAAGGGCGTGTCGGCACGAGTCTTCAGGTACATCTTGCTGTTGCGCCGGTTCCTCATCTTCTTGGCGTTGTAGCCCATCTGGTTGCAGCGGTTTTTGCGGCAGCTCAGGCAGATCCCCTTCTTGAAGCGATCCGAGTCCGTGCACTGGTACGCGAAGCTCGTGTGCTCCTTGCTCAGGGAGTCCACAAACAGGTGCACGGCCCGCTCATGCTCACACTTCATCACGTCAACAAAGTCTGCAGGCGGAGGAGGGGGGTTAACATCACACTAAACTAATGGCTGACTAACAATGTGACGAGTGTAAAGGAACAGGCGTGGTGACATCCGAGACTGTCGCTTTGGCACAAGCCTAGCTAGACTCTTCAGCAAATACTCACTTCCTCCAGCAACACTGCCCAGCACATCGGACAGGGCGCAGCCCGGCTGTACGTCTCCTCCATTTGGGTAGATGTCGATGTCTCCGATAGGCTGCTGGATGCCAATGCTGAAGCCCAGTGCTTCACGCGTGTACGTATGCAGGACGTCCACAAACTCTGCATCATCCGAGGACAGGCGCTTCTTATCCTCCACCCCCTCGAACATGGGCCCCGCTGGATCCAGTCCTATTGGAGCGTTGGAAGAGGAGAACATCTAACTCGGTGGACGGGGGGGGGGGGGGGTCTGACACTTCTATGCATATAACCTTCCGCAGTCAATACCCCCAACTAGTCACACCTTGAAAACACAATTGTGGCTCCATGAAGATAAGTCTATGCTAGTTCCACCTAGGTAAATGTTCAACTTCACTGTAAGGCAGGACATTTTTCTTCATTTAATTTCTAAGTGGTTTAAAGCCACCCAAAAAAATCTGGGCTTTTAATTAGCCTGTTCAGACTAGTGAAGATGAAGTGGGATTTCATAACATCCTTCCGCCACTCACCAGTGATCCTGCCGACAGTCCCTCGCACAGATGTTCCAGCATAGCCAGCTACATGGGCCCCTAAGCTGTAGCCAATCAGGTGCACATTCTGCAAGGGTAGGTTTTCCTCCTCCTATTGGATATAAGACACATCAGCAGTTGACACTCCCACCCACACCCTTGTTCAACATTACAGCTGACAGTGCTGGCAACTGCCAAATGACTGACGTGCAAAGAAAATGGCCCCATATCAAAGAACATGTTATTTGTAGATCAGTCGGCCACAATTTACCCATGAAACAATGCACTTTAATCCTCTCAAAACATGGCCACACACACTGAACAAGACATGGCTCTTGGCCAATAACAGTCAGCCGCTCCCTGGGCATTAGCCAATCCCAGAATCTGTTCACACTGTCCCTTCCACACAACGCCACCTCGACTCTGCTTCCCCTTGTCCCTGAGCAACCCCTGACTCTGTTCTTATTCCTCCACCCAGACATAACCTACATGTTAATTGTGTCCTGGCCTCGTTTTTGGGGGGACACAGCCCAGCCTCGATGAGACATGAGCCCAACAAACCGTAAGCATGCTGGAAGGGAACCCACCTGCACCCTCTCAGTAGTTACAGGACCAGAACACTCAGTCATTGGCACGTGATGAGAACTACTCTCATGGCAAACAGAAGAAACCTCCAGCATTTGCTGAGCCCTGATCAGCCAAATTGAAATGACAGAACTCCCTAGCGAGTTCCCACTTCCCACCAACACCTGAAGAGGTGGCCAGCTGCTTCCCAGCTGCTCCATTGCAAAGGGAATCATTCCTCTCTGGCAATCATGTACAACACATTGCTACTACTACTGCAGCAACCAACTGGCAGGAAGAGAGGAAATATGGAATACTCAGCTGTTCACACCAGAATCCAACTTCCTGTGTCCTGGATCCATCCCTGCACTCTAAGCTAAGCCTACCGGAGATGGCCCTATCCAGCCATTTCCTCCCACATTAACAATTTAGAGCCTTAAAACCCACTCCGTGGGGGCCTGAGTGTCTACACCTCCTCACTGTGCTCCTCACTGATTACTTAAGAACACCCCCTCACCTGGTTGTGTAGTTATTCATTGAAAGGAGACCAGAAACCAGCTGACCACTGCCACACACAGCCACAACTCATCAATTTAATAGGTTACACACCTGGAGCCAGTTGATGGTGGTGGCAAGGCTGAGTCCAACCTCGTGGGTGTGGTTGACGGCATCCGGGTAGAGCTGGTGGGCCATTGACAGCCAATCAACAATGATTGTGTTGGCATCCGGCTCTCGCTGCATCACAGCAGACACCAGCTTCCTCAACCAAGTCTCAAACATCCCGCTCATCTGAAGGGTCAGACAGGCAGAGGGTCAGACAGGCAGAGGGTCAGACAGGCAGAGGGTCAGACAGGCAGAGGGTCAGACAGGCAGAGGGTCAGACAGGCAGAGGGTCAGACAGGCAGAGGGTCAGACAGGCAGACCCCTCTCAACAATCATGCTAAACACGCCAACATCCAAAAAGCTCAGGAATAGCAGCAGCTCCTGAATCAAATCATAGACACTTAATGCAAACAGCATAGTCAAGGAGAGAGCGCATTTCTTTTACCGTCCAGCCATGGATGAGGAAGATAGTCTTGGCTGTGACATTGAAGCCACACTCCTGTAAACTGCTCTTCTTGCCAGGCTGTAAGATGCAGCCATCGACATCCAGATCTGGGCTCTTCCTCATGTTGTATGTTATCCCATCATGCAGCGCTCCATCAACACTGTGAATCACTTTAAACTCATCTATGGAAGATACAAGAGAAAACAGAGGACATCAGGTTGATGATATCCCAGTGTGCATTTAGCAGACAGTCTTATCCAGAGCTACTTTGTGTGCTGTAAGAGTCAACCCCAGAACCCTGGTATTGGAAGCTGCATGCCCTACCCGTGTTCTCCCGAGTATAGTGTTTTCCTCAGTGTGATGTGATTTACCTGGGCCATGTTCAGTTACCAAACCTTATAGAGCGCTCCATGTAGGAATGCCATGAATGGAGCTACGGTGGCTACGTTACATGTTTTCACGTGGACATATCTTGTTAAACCTGACCCTGATGCAAGCACTAAGCCCGTAATTATACCAAATATTAACTTCGCTTTACCTTTCTTGCGCATTTATTCATCCATCAGTTAAGTGCAGATAAGCCACAAGGGGACAATAAATGGCCTTCCTTTTTGATAGTCGTCAACTCACCTGCCAATATAGCGCCGCCGCAGATACTGCACGCAGACAAAACCGCACAAAATGCAACGCTTCGTTTTATTGCCGTCTACTCAAGATACCAGCAGAGTACTACTAAAAATAATTTATATTATAAACTACCGCAACCAAGCAAGTGTGTCCAGAACAGAACGAATTAAGACCAAGTAAAAGCTTCAGACTCATATTGATGAGAGGAGCATGAAAGTGACTGAAATTCATTGAGGAGCATTGAAAATGCAAAAACAAAAAAATGTTCTCCTTGTTTAAATTTTGTAAATTAAATTGTAAATCTGGGGTATAACGCACTTGTATGTTAAACATCAACGATCACACGATGAACCACGGTTCTCAGTAAAACGTGGATTCAGCGGAAATGTTTAATTCAAAACGGAACACGAGACGTGGCGTGTCTTCTTGGTTTTCCTATATCGCGAGCCCTTCCTAAGGACACGTACAACTCATTAAAATCCATTCCCGCTCTTCTCTTTCTCTCATTATCCCAGACTTGCTTCTCGTTATACAATCCATGTATCTAGCCTAATTATAATCCAGACAACCCGTGACGCAATTAAGGAAGATTGTTGAGAATCTGGATAATATAATTTTTATGACACAACAAGAGATCACAACTAGCCATAGACCCTGAGGGTGTCTCAGTCTTCTGATTCAAATCAATCATCAATTCCACCGAACAACACATTTAAATTACGCCAGTACGAAAAGGTTATAGACTACGTGTCAGTTGAATAGTTTGTGTTAAATGTAATATCCTTACCTTTGAAAAGTGCGTTCTCATCGTCCCCGGACGCAAATACTGCAATTACACAAAGTTGGAAAATCCACAGCGAAAGTGGAGTGATATTTTTCATTGCTTTCTTACACAAGCAGATGCAAAGCCTTTCGTTAGATAAGCTTATCAGGGGAACTTTCACAGTTGATAGCGTTTTAAGTGAGCGTAAGTCCAGTGAGCGAAGTAACAACGGAAGCCGGTGCCGGTGGTTCTTGAGAGGTGGGCTGGTATATGTTTGAGAGCAGAGCGAATGTATGAACATGCTTCAAGTTGCTCATTACAGATTTAAATAGTTTCTCCTTTAGTCATCTGATCATCGCCAGATATTCCAGGATTCTTATTGGTCAAACCCCTCTTTGTTTACGTTTAAAGGCGTGGCAAAATGGGCTTGAATGAGTTTGTAGTAGACTAAGGGCATCCCATTGCCTTTAAACCCTTTTGTGAACGCGAACAATGCGGCAATGTGATCTGCCGCTGTATGGCTGTGGGTATGGGGATTATAGGCCCTGCACTACCTGATACAAGAAGGACAAATGTCTCCACCGTGGTCACAACCTGCAATAAGCATCACAGCATGGCGTCATTGTCTGTAGGCTACACCTCTTAGCGATGCCTTTCCTTCATTTGGCTTTTCACCAACACGATAGTAGAATCAATAGCATCGGTTTTTATGTCCCCCCTACTAATTTCGCGATGTCCAACTGCAAAAAGCCCTGGCACCACAAGCCATTTTGCTTCTTATTATATTGATTTACCTGGAAGTACCGATCGAGTCATACGTGCAGGGTGCACTGATAGGCTGTGATGAATGCATACCCTGCCCTCAGCTACGAGCTTGCAGGCGACCGACCTACCAGGAGTCGCTAGAGATCCTAACGTCCCGTCACTGTGAAACAACTTTCCCAATATTGTTGAAGGTTTGAACTGGCTGACCCTTGTGTTCGGAATTTCACTGTGTCGAGCCCTGTTACATGGACACAAATGATCAAGTGGTTATATAGTTTATACTTATACTGTACACTTGATATGGGTATGCCTCGTTGTTCTGTGTTCGCCATTGGCTCTTCACAAAGTCCGTCTGCGCTTTAATTGAGTGTGCTACAGGATCTAGGAGAAATTCTGACCCTCATTAGCTGTATAGACTACGTGGGAATCCCGTCGGTTCCCTCCGCATGCCCATGAGAATTTTTAAAGGCCCCGCACGCGGTGGGGGGAGGGTATGTTACTTCTCACACTCTCATTCCGAATCAGACTGCCTGTGGCGCGGTACCAAGACACCCCTTTACGGAGTTTCAGTTGAACGGGGAGGGGTACAATTACACCAGTGTTCTGTTGATAAAAGAGCGCACGCAGTACGAAGTGTTGTTGTTGGAGAGAAGTACTCGGAGATGTACACCTTCTACCTGCTGAGACCTCGACAGGAGCTGAGAGGAGCATCCCTTCAAGTTATTACCAAATCTCCCAGTCCGATCCCTCTTCTCTATTATATATAAACAATTCGGCTATCAGATGTCATTGATGTGATTTCGGAATACTAATCTGTTAGAGCAGACCTATAGGTTGGATTGAATAACGTTGTCAGCAGACATGTACCGTCACGTCAATGATTAATTGGAAATATATTTAAAGCTGATCATCTGAGACTGCAGGTATAGATTGATATCTTAGATAGATATCCCCCCCTTCAGAAACCTCGGACTGATTTAACCTGCTCTTAATAGCCAAAGCCCTTTCATGTCGTTGCAGCCTGCTAATTCTAATTTTACATTTTAGCAGACACTCATCCAGATCAACGTTTATAGCAGTTAGAACGTCATTATTTTGTTATATGTGGTCCCCTAAGGCAAACGAACTTATAACCTTTGTGTTAGAAGCACCATTCTCTACCAACTAAGCCACATGGGAAGGACATGTACTTCTAAAAAAACATCTATTGTTCGCTTCATGTAAGGAGCCACTGAAAGTTCTACAGTATTTACCCTTTATTTGGTTGTTTAATCAGAGGCATGGGAGTGTTTCATTAACCAAAAACCAAAAAGTGTTCCATTAGTTCCATTTATGACCTAGTTATACAGTTACACATGTCCAGAATGTTACTTCATTCATCAAATACAGTTACACATGTCTAAAATGTTACTTTATTCATTAAATACAGTTACACATGTCCAGAATGTTACTTTATTCATCAAGTGCAAATACACATGTCCAGAATGTTCCTTCATTCATTAAGTAGTTACACATGTCCAGAATGTTAATCTATTCATTGCATACAGTTATACATGTCCAGAATGTTACTTTATTTGTTAAGTACAGTTATACATGTCCATAATGTTAATTTATTCATCAAATAAAGTTACACATGTCCAGAATGTTACTTCATTCATCAAATACAGTTACACATTGCAGAACGTTACATTATTCACTAAGTGCAAATGCACATGTCCAGAATGGTACTTTATTCATCAAATACAGTTACACATGTCAGGAATGTTTCTTCATTCATTGAGTACAGTTACACATGTCCAGAATGTTACTTCATTCATTAAGTACAGTCACCCATGTCCAGAATGTTACCTTTACTGTGTACTGGTGCCGCTGGGGGCTAGAATTAAGAACTAAGCAATAGGCAGGAGAGGGTGTGGTGTATATCCAATATAACACAACTAAGAGCTGTTCTCAGGCACGGCCGCTGTATATAAGCCATATACCACAAACCGCCAAAGTGGTTATTGCTGCTACAAACCAGTTACCAATGCAGTTAGAAAAGTAAAAGGAATGTGATGTCATACCATGGTATATTTTCTTATACCAGGGCTTTCAGACAGTCAGTATTCAGCATTGAACCAACTGATTTATAATACACAACATACATACACAGAGCTGGCATTTTAGTCGAAGATGAGAGTATAAGAGAATGGGGTATGAGCATGAATGTAAAATATACATTTATTTACAGTTGATGTACACATTTACATATTTGTCAGTTTTGGGACATGCATCAATCAGCTGGGAGATGAGCAGAGCTTTCTGTTCAGTACAGTACTGCTATTTAGCTAACAGTTTGGAGGTGTCTTGATGTAATGAGAATTGTCTCAGTATGACAGATGGCCAGTCGCTGAAGGCCACAGCACCAGATACTGTTCATACACAATTGTTATGAACTAAATATAACAACTTCATACAGTTTTTTGCAGCAGCTAAGAGAGAGACCTAGCTGATATTTGGGTTACTACTGGTTTACAAATAAATAAGTATTTATTTATTATACTTATTTATTTCTTTAATCTTTTCATAGCTATGATGAATGATAAAACATTTGTCAAAAAGTTACAGTATTTACATACAGTACGCTGCAATATTTTTAGTACCAAATAAATATCCCAGTTACTGCAGTTGTACTGCATGCTTGTCTCATATTAAGAGGCTTTGTGTTTCTATCTACGCTGTAAAACCTGAGCCATTTTCTACACAAATATTTCTACTGCGTTTTAATCAAAGTTAGTGAGATTACTAATGGCTTGTTTATATGACACTAACTTTTACTGACTTTCTTTATTTAGAATAAAGATGTTCCCAGCATGCTCTACTGAGGGGTTATATATATTTTTAATATTGTTTTATTACCCTTTTAGCATGTACATTGACAGAGTAATTCATCTTGGCTATGGAAAGATTAAACATATACATTTTTGCCAGACCGCGTAAGCGGAGCCAGCCTAGAAGAGCAAATGTCTCTTATTGACTGAGTGAGTGAGCGAGTGAGGGCCTGACTGCCTGACTGGTCCTTGTTAAATAGCGCAGTGGTTAGAGATGTGAACTACAGACCAACAGGTCCCGCGTTTGACTCCCGTCATAGTCAAAACACATTATGCCTTAGGATCTGTTCAGGACAGACAAAAACTTAGCTGGCTACAACCGTCTGTAGCTTTGTTAAAGGAAGCCTAAAATATAACATTTCTGGTGGATATTACGATTTGTTCAGTATAGACAAACAGATCGCTGGCTACACGATTCTCTTGTCTTTTCAGTTGACGAAAAAGTTAGTTATCATCAATTGTATTGATAGATATTGTATCAATGTCATTCACGAATGCCTAATTAGCTGTTAAAATGGCCAGTGGCAAAAGAGGATTTGTTCAGGACAGACAAAAACTTTGCTGGCTACAACCTTCAGTAGCTAGGCTACGTTATAGGAAGCCTAAAATAAAACAGTTTACTGTTATATTGCAACTATTTCTGGTGGATTTTTGAATTATATATTAGGATTTGTTCAGGATAGACAAAAACTTTGCTGGCTACACGATTTTCTCATCTTTTCACTTGATGAAAATTCAGTTATCGTCATCTATGTTGATAGTTATTGTATCAATGTCATTCACAAATGACTAATAAGCTGTTAAAACAGCCAGTGGCAAAAGCTATACAGTTCATATATGCTATTTGTGGTGGAGGTAAACTTAATAAGAAACGTTAGTCAGTTTAACACAATGCTTAAAGGTGTCTAGCGACATATTACTGGCTAATAAGCTTTTAAAACGGCCAGTGGCAAAAGTCATACATTTCATAGATGCTATTTGTGGTGGAGGTAAACTTAACAAGAAACTTTATTCAGTTTAACACAATGCTTAATGGTGTCTAGCTAAATATTCAAACTGCGACACCCAGCAAATGTATTGCTCTGTGGTGTAGTGGTTACAGACACAGACTCTCCCGTGGGAGACTCGGGTTTGCCGCCAGGGAGGGCCACAACGAGTATCTCTGTTTATTGCGGGCCAGCTGAACTAGGCTTGCTTGGTTTCTTGTTTAAAGTAAGCCAACCATACTGAAATTATTGTTCCAATTGTGTAACTGTTCCAACTTGCTGTCATTCCAATAGTGATTTATGCTGTTATAGGCTGGTTTCTTGCCAAAACGGTTGCGTGATGCAGGTAAATTTCCCATGATTTCCAGAAATTCTGATGCTGTAATTTTTTTGTGAATCAGGGAATTTTGCAACCAACTCCCTCAGTTCCACATTATGTGCACCAAAACTTGAACATAAGGCCTTATTGGAAGTGTAATGTATCAAGAGCTAAACGTTTATAAAAATTTCCTAGGAACTCACATAAGGGACAAATGATGAACAGTCAATGAGTTCGATAACCACCTTTCTGTCATTAATACATACAGTCATGGGTGGGAATTCTAGAGTTCACTTGGAAGAGAAATGCATACTGGGAAATTATATTGGAGGTGTGGCTTAGTATATTAAACAAGTATTTTGAGCTGGTAGATCTGAAATCTGGTTGAAAATATTTGTATGCAATTAAAAAGTATGTACATTTAAACCCCCTGAGCGCTATTGACGCGCGGGCGCGTCAATGAAAAACATTTTTATTCACTGCACCGTAACTGTAGAAGTTAGATGCTTCATTCTTCTTCCACATTAATAGGGACATTCTGCTGTAAATAACAACGTCTCGTTTGTGTGCTTTTGTCAACTAGAAGCCCCACAATCGCGATCACAAAACCTCTAGTTGACGCCGGTGCGTCCAAGTCACACATTTTTATTCATAACTCTGGAACCGTAGAAGTTAGAGGTTTCATTTCTTTTCCACGGGAACAACGACATTCCGCTGCAAATAACAACGGCTCGTGTGTGTACTTTCGCAAACCAATCGTGATCACAAAACCACGACAAAAGTCTTCCTTCGGGATTTCAGCAGCAGCCCTAACTAATTATACTTGATCTTATTCTGTTGTTTAGAAGTCTGCAATACATAAACCAATCACAAACTGCGGGAAAAAAACAAATGAGATGTCTATCCATGTCACCCCCCTTCCCGAGAGAGAGAAACAGCGAGGGAGCGCGCCAGGGGGAGAGGCGCATGTCGCACTTACCATGCTCCCAATAAAGTCATTATGCACTTGGATTGTATTGAAGACGCATTCAGTTGCTACAAGCAATTGTTTTGAGAAAAAAGAAGTGGCCAAACGGCGAAAGAAGTGGAATAAATGATTATGGGGAGCGACGATAGTGATGAAAAGTATCAGGACGGAATCGACCTATTTGTAAAATAGGTTAAGTGTAGCCTAAATGCTATTCTATGATAATGTTTATTATTATTTCAAAAAATAAGGTATTGCCATCTAGTGGTGGCTTTTGGAAGTACGATATGACAGAATAAATTCAGTGACCCCATATGGGCATTTTCAATGATTATCAGTATATTTGAGAAAAAAATTGATGTGGATGAGATTAAAAACAATGCCATGTTTATTTTATAAATTCAAAACCATTCAACTTGTAGCTATTCTGAACCCCTTGGGGGTACCTATTATATTTTATTATATTTTACTAATTTATTTCAATATAAAACCAAAATATGTGCACTTGCGTTTTTACATTTTTCTGACTATTTCACATTATTACTCATGTAAGTGTCTCAAAAAAGTGTTTTCAATACATCCTTCATGTAGCTGAGGGTCTGCAGAATCCCAGAATATAAAGCACGTCCTTCTACAATAAAGGATGACCATTTTAGAAGCCAAAATGTCAAGACAGTGACAGGTGGATTTGAAAACCCTAGCTCTCAGAGGGTTAACTAGCCCCAAACCTGCAAGTTCTACATACATCTGAGTAAATTGTATGATCTTGAATACATTAAGGCAACTGATTACCCTAATTGTTGTTTTTTTTGGTCATGCTAACTGATTCAGTTTCACAGTGGACAATTGCCCTGGTCTGACCCCCTACATAAGTGGTTCCTAACCAAGGGTGCTAGCATCTCCTGGGGGTCCCTGCCCTGTTCAGAGGGGGTACCTGAGAAGAGTGTAGGCTTACAGGTATAATGTACATCAGGGGTTACTTCAGGTCAAAATCCAGTCGGTGGTACAGTTACCGTGAACACAATTGGGACCCCTGACCTACATGGATTCTGCTCAATTGAGCACACACACACACACACACACACACACACACAGTCACTAACAAACATGTATTCACTTACACAGGCATTTACTCACACATGCACGCACACAATCGAATAATTCCATATTGCACTCTAACCCAGGTCAATGATTGATCCAGGGATATCAGGTGATATTTTGTTACTGCAGGGGCAGATGTGCCCTGTCTAGCAAGCTATGTTTTTCTCCAGCTGTGTTCATGGCTACCCATTCAACTGGAGGCCCATTCAACCGGAAACAGCTCTGTGTTAATTGGACCATGCGTGTGGTGAATGTATGTGTGTCTTCAGCTGAGATGGAAGACAAAGTTATCTAACCTCAGCGTGATCTATTTATGGCACAGCGGCAGTCTGCCATGCATTGGTAATGGCCGTCGGCCTGTAATGCACATTTAACATACACCCGTGACATCTGCCAGGCATTTGGCCTAGTTTATTGGACAGTCAGTGTCACTAACTCTTTCCAACCCCGTGTGTTTACCAGGTCTGGATGCCAGACTGAAGGACAACGGGTCAACAAGGTTTGTTTTGCATGGGAACGAAGTATAAGGCAGAAACACTCAGTTGGTTGCCTAGGCTATTATTTTGGGCCAATCAATACAAGAATGTTGTATAGTATTAGACATTTGTGAACCTGCAAGTGCAATTTGAAATCAACACATTCAAGCAGTAACAAAGTTGATAACATTTCCAGAAAAGGTTGTGTCATGGCATTTCACAAAAGCCTGAATACCAGAATTATATTTTGATGTACATTTTTTCTGGCAAACTATTTAATGTAATGGGTTGTTATCCCCCTAATAGTGCTTTTCTGTATGTTGTTGCCTGTAGTTAAAGGGAATAGTAGTTTATTATCAGTTTAACTGTAGCACACCCAAGTGGCACCTGACCACAACTTCAGCACAGGTTTACAACATACTGTGTTTGTATGGAGCTAAAGTCACAGTCTGCGATGTTTGGACACTGTTTGCAAAAGTGGTGCTGTTGAGGCAAAAAAGGTCCCCAAAAGCGGTATACTCTGGCATGCATGTACCCAAATGTGCCCCATGTCATCAAAACCACCCTCTTTCAAACTTTGAATTCATGGCTAACTGAGTATCATGAGGTATCATAGTATTGTCATAGCTTTATGGACTTTATTCATTCTGCGTTTCTTAACTAGTTAATATAATAATAATATAATAATAATTATTGTAATCAGGGGGGTGTTTATATTTGTCTTATTTCACATTTGTACAAAGGGTGTGCTATGCATGTGTAATTTAGAAATTGTGAATACTCTACTCTCCCTGAGATAACGTCTATGAGAGGTTTTATAATCCCCAGAATTAATGCCGCAGCACAGTATGAAAACCTAATAGTCTATATACAGCCACACAACAGGACTGCAGCTTATTGAGAAAGCAAATGGCAGCTAAGAATAAGGACTGTTTAGATGTGTATCTCTTAAAATTTTTAACAGATACTGAGTGTTTCTGAGTATGGATGGCCTTGCATCTGACTAGTTTCTGATCCGGGGCAAAGGTCAGAGAAGTAAGCACCAATGATCAGACTACTATGTCTCTTAATTACTGTAACACAGCCTGTTCAAAATACACTATAATATCATCAAAACAGCAGTTCATATTAAATGTTAAAATAGATTAATTGAACATAGTCCTTACTGTAGTTTCATCCTAACAGTCCTTTTCGACCCTGAAACTACAGTTTCTTCAGGAACAATACAGAAATGACTGTCAAGGAAACAGCCAAAGGGTTTGTATTGATCATCGATCTCCCCGGACTTACCATCAATTATGTTCTGCATTGAGGGCAGGGAGCTCCATTGGAAATCAATATCCATTTCCTGACACTCAGTTCTAAGTGGGAGTGCTCACTCTATTAAAATGGGCCTTAGCTTACTTCCTCAGTAAAACACTTAACCAAGTCATATGCAAACTTAGTGATATGTCTGGAGTCATTGTTGCTCTGCATGGCAACCATTAGTGTACGGTAAAAAAAACATAAGGGAAAGGAGGCATGGTTAGGGTGAGCCAGTGAAACATAGTGTGCCGGATAGCAGGTCTTAGTATTACTGACGCTGACCCTGGAGCAATAAGGGTTAAACCAGAGGTTCCCAAACTAGGGGTTGCGGCCCCACGTGGGGTCACCTGAAATGAAAATGGGGTCGGGGAAGAATATTTTACAATTGACTCTCATAGCCTCAAATAAAAAAATAACGGTTATATAATTTTTCTTCACATGGTTGGGGTCGCGAGAATTTTTAGATATCGAAATCGGGTCGTAGGCCAAAAAAGTTTGGGAACCCATATCAGCCAGAAGAGGATAACACAGGTTCCTTTCAAGGTTAGTCCATCCTCGTTTTGTTATGGCCACTGTACTTCTGGTTGGTCTTTGGACGTTGTTAGGTAATGTGAATGGACAACCAACAGGTAACCGAGTAAACACACAATATACATGTTTAACCTTTCATATTTGTTTTCAACCATCTACCAAACTAGACGCGTATCTTATATGGGAGCTGGACATTCCAGCAGTATGTGGATAACAGCGCCATCTTGCGTTACTGTGGCGCATTGGACGGTGACACAGCAGCAGCAGGCTGCGAAGGCACTGTGCCAGACCGGATCCTTCATGAGGGAAGAGGCCAGGGACAGCCAGCCCCGGCTTCTCTTCTCCAGGCGATATTAATTGCGTGGTTCAAGCTAAAGACCCCGTGTAGGGGGTTGTGTTAGGATGTCCCGCCATGAAGGTAAGACGTAAACGCACACAAAGTGCATAAAACCAGGGCGAAGCGGTTGGGCCAGCTAGCTAAAGTTAGTCGGCTAACTACATGTATGGTGTTCGTGTTTTTGTGTTGAACTGCATTGGAAGGGCTGCATGATGGCGGCCGCCATACATTTCCTACTGTATCCACCCCCCTGTGTTTATGTAACTACACGTAACTTGCTAACTACGTTGCTAGTTGTGCGCAAGGACACTGACCAACAGAACAGTCAGTACTATCCTGAGCTATCTAGCGTTGGTTGGCTTGCTAAGTTAAGTCACTTAACGCAAGCTAGTTAATATTAGTCTCAAGTAAACTGGCGATCATTTAAAGTTGTTAGCTAACTATCATTAGATAACCAGCTACCTAGCCAGTCTTCTACGACATTGAAATGTATTAACTATCGTTGTTGTCTTTTCCTTTCCCTCTAGCTAACCGTCAGTAGTCAGCCAACGTAAGCTAACTACTGTAGCTGGCTTGCTAACGTCATTCACACAGGTTATGAATGCACAGTCATCAAAGTAGCTAGCCATGAACAAGGCCCTGTAACTAACAGAGGCCTTCGGTATTATTTAGCAAGCGTTGTAGACATTTATCATAAAAATACTAGTCAAATTATTCATTTGGCTACAATACTAGACTAGCAAGAAACTAGTCGACTTCCCTAAGGAATCAGTTCTGACCTTTGGAAGATACTACAGTACAAGCTAGTTAGGTATGTGTTGTTGGCTCGCTGTGCCAGCTAGCTACTAATTTAGCACGACTGTTGTAGACAGTGGCCGTCAAAGTTCGTGGTCCATCTAGCTAACGTTAGCTAACTGGGTATAACAGGTACACTTGTTTTCACAGAGACGGCAATCAGCCCTGCATTGTAGCAATTTTGGCAAATGTTAATGGATGTTTGATCATTTACATGGACACATTGGAAAAATGCAACCTATGTCTGTGTACAAAAAAAGCTATGCTATGATTATTCTGACAATATGTTGGTTGTGTATGACGGCTAAATATATTATGCAACATGCAGAGTGTGTCTTAGGGTTTGACCAAGCCTTGTTCTGGCCATATTGTGTCCACCTCCAGGTGTAAGCTGTGACGCGTGTTTGAAGGGTAACTTCAGGGGGCGACGGTACAAGTGTTTAATTTGCTACGACTACGACCTGTGTGCTTCGTGCTATGAAGGTGGAGCCACCACCACCAGACACACCAGAGAACACGCCATGCAGTGCATTCTGACCCGGGTTGACTTTGGTAATTACAGACTTACACACACACACAACCATACACAAGACAACTACACACCAATAAAACACCATGTACTGAATGCTAACCAGGGTGAACTTAGAGGTGTCAGGCAAGGGAATCTCATCAGTGTGTTGCTGGCCAGTAACATTCTCACTCACTGCATATTCAATTTGGAATTTGTACTCTGTCCAAGTCTACCATTGAAAATAGTTTAAAGAAAATAATAAAAAAAAACGTAAGTAACTCCTAGTGGATGGCTTTACATCTCAGTAAAAGATTATAAAAAAGCCTTGCTGTCCTATTGTCTCTCGTTTCCTCTACTATTATCATATTATCACGCTCGCTGCTTCCTTGCATGCATGTGGACGTTTATATTGTGATGACTGGAGAGGGAATGGTACTGGATAGAGTGAATAGAAGAGCTGCCTTTTTTCATGTCTAGTTATTTATTCAACAATGTCAACGCTTTTGCATAAAACCATAAAATGTGCTTCTCCACTCCTATACAACCGGCGCTGCTGTTTTGTTGGTAGTATCGATTGGCTTGTTTTGTTAATATCACCGACTCGTGTGATTGTTTTTATTTTATTTAAACAACACAGGATAACATTGCGGGGTTCCTGGTGTCCCCTTATTACGATCAGTCTCAGGAATGAAGTGTTGAGGCTGTCAGAGGCTGTTCTTGTCTTCCATCTGCTGTGACTGGCCTGGCAACATCAGTAAAATAAAGAAACTAAACCATATCATAGCTTTGCTGTGCCTCACAAGTAATAAAACAACACACCGTCTGTAACCGAGGTGATCGTGTACCTAAAGCATTGTTTTGAAATAATATCAACAGTGAACGTCAGCAGTTAAATGCCATTGTTCTTGGATAATGAATGAGGTTTACAGCTTTCTGATCGGACTTCACTGGTTTGGTGTCATTTATAGTGGTGCATGCTTAAGTGTTATTTTGTTTTTTTGATGTGTGTTTATATACATCTGAGCAGTAGATCTCAGCTTATATTTTCATCTGTCCTTAGTGTAGTGGCCCCAGGGTTTCACCTGTCCTTAGAGTAGAGGCCCCAGGGTTTCACCTGTTCTTAGAGTAGAGGCCCTGTCCTTAGCCGTTCTTCACCTGTCCTTACCTGTTCTTGGCCTTTTGTGCCCACATTTTTAGACAGGTGTGGACAGTTACAAGAGATCTTACCCATGTAAACATTCAACATTAGGATGCATGTTAGAACCGGGTGAAAACGGAGCTTCTGAAACTGACAACAAGTGGTTTCAACTTGGTATTTGCATTCAAGGTTTGGTCCAACAGAATTGCTCGTATGGACCGAAACACATTAAGATGCTATTTTCCCGTAATAAAGAAGAACTGACCCTTTGTGTCGACACCCACCATCCTTCTCCATTTGTCATGAAGCACACCGAGCAGAACCAGTATGAAGGTAGCGGATAAACTCGGTAGATGCATTTCACCTCAGACATGTGCGTTATGGATGATTCTGTTTACCCCATTAAAAAAGTCATAGCATTTTAAATTGGGCATGTAGTTATCAGTGGGTATGATTGTTTTCACAATGCCTGAATACACTGGATAATCGCTGATTGTTTGCAGTGTAATGCATTAATAGACAGTATCGACCATTAGCTATTAACATTTATAATTTGACTTTTCTGCAATATGGCCTGGCGATAACCATTCCTTTGTCTTTCCAGACCTTTACTACGGAGGTGAGGCTTTCTCAGTAGAGCAACCTCAGGCTTTTACCTGTCCTTACTGTGGCAGGATGGGCTACACAGAGACCTCTCTGCAGGAACACGTGGCTGCAGAGCACACAGAGACCTCCTCTGAGGTGGTCAGTATATTACTGATATATTACTACAGATCACAGACCTCTGAGGTGGTCAGTATTTTTCTGCAGAACATTAAATGTATTATGTTATTACATAACATAATTATTGCATGAATGAGTAAATGCATTTAATGTGGAAAATGTTATTCTCTTCCTCTCTTCAGATCTGTCCCATATGCGCTTCGCTGCCCGGTGGTGACCCGAATCACGTGACGGACGACTTTGCTGCTCATCTCACACTTGAACACAGAGCCCCCAGAGACTTGATATCCTTTAACAGTAAGACTACCACTAACTAACCCAGAGACTTGATATCCTTTAACAGTAAGACTACCACTTACTAACCCAGAGACTTGATATCCTTTAACAGTAAGACTACCACTAACTAACCCAGAGACTTGATATCCTTTAACAGTAAGACTACCACTAACTAACCCAGAGACTTGATATCCTTTAACAGTAAGACTACCACTAACTAACCCAGAGACTTGATATCCTTTAACAGTAAGACTACCACTAACTAACCCAGAGACTTGATATCCTTTAACAGTAAGACTACCACTAGCTAACCCAGAGACTTGATTTTCTTTAATAGTAAGACTACCACTAACTAACCCAGAGACTTGATATCCATTTATAGTGACTACCACTAACTAACCCAGAGACTTGATAGCCTTTAACAGTAAGACTACCACTTACTAACCCAGAGACTTAATAGCCTTTAACTCCAGGGAAGGATTGACCACCACTCTGAGCCAGGTTCCTCTCTAGGTTCTTTCATTCTGGGGGATTCCTTGATTTTCTGGTAACTGCTGCACTTTGGGACCGCTCATGTAAAAATGGCTTTTAGAAACGACTGTTTTCATGAATAATTGTGTGTTCTGCTTGGCAGTCCACCCAGTCTAACTCCTACCCATGGCTCTGTATCCCTCATAAACAGACTAATACTCTCACGCTCCTCTGGAAGTCTTTGTAACATGACCAACGGAAAGCCTCCTTAGGCAAACAAAAGTTCTGTTGAAAGCTCCCATGCTGCATGTACCAACTGGGCCACCTGCTGGACAGAACTGGGTACTGCGAGTGTACGCTCAGTCTCTGTGTCTGTATGTACCGGGTCAATGCTAGGAGTTTGTGTATATTTCGTGATGTATTGACTACGCTCCTTGACGGCGCTGCTCCACGACGAGTCCAGTGGGGTGCGTCACGTGCGGCGGATGTTCCACCCGGGTCGGGGTCTAGGGGGCCCAAGGGCGCGGCGCTCCAACATGCACTTCACCTCCTCAACCTCTGGGGGGCTCTCTACCACACAGACGTCCACACAGAGCTCCAACTACAACAGAGAGGCCATGGACCCCATCGCAGGTACGACATGCGCAGAGCTCCAACGACCACAGGGGGAAAAGATTCAGCCCAAAGCACGTTGGGCCGAGACGCACACATGCACACAAACGTACACACACACACACACACACACACACACACGAAACAGCAAATAAGTCAAGAGAACCTGCCCTCTGAGAGTCAATCATATGCATTGATACCCAGATGTAGAACAGGGCTATGTGGGGAACTCTGAGTTTGGGTTAATGACCGTGTCTAAATTTGTCTTCAGGGTGTTTGAAATGAAGAGATTTGCTAAAACAGGCATCGCTAAATATTCGGTTCACCACCATCATCATGTCTAAAATGTATTTTAGACAAATGGCATAAACCTGCAATGTCCTAGCGGTTAGAGCAACTGACCAGTAACCAGAATGTTGCTAGATCGCATCCCAGAACCAGCAAGTTGAAGTCTGTCATTCTTTCTCTGAGCAAGGCATTCAACCCAAATAGTTGCCAGGTCATTGTTGTTAATGGAAAAAAAAAATCTCTGCTGGGGGATTGAATTTTGTGACGACCCGATCTCTCTCTCAGAGCTCCTGTCCCAGTTGTCCGGGGTTCGTAGGTCGGCAGGTGGTCAGCTGAGTTCGGGTCCTTCAGCCTCCCAGCTACAGCAGCTCCAGGTAGGTTGTCCAGGGGTCAGAACCCAGCTCCTTCCTGTTGAATCATCCGACAGTCTGCCGTGACATGGTACCAGCGTCGTGGCCGCGGTTCAGTGCTGTAGGTGCTGAGATGTGTGTAATCAGTGATGTGTGTGTGCTCTGCTTACAAGCCTCATGGACATGATTTAAGCCCCCCCCAAAGCAGGTCCCTTAACCCCCTCCACTCCTCCAGATGCAGCTTCAGCTGGAGCGCCAGCAGGCCCAGGTGGCCCGGCAGCAGTTGGAGACGGCCCGGAGCGCCACCCAACGTGGCACCACTCGTAACTCCACCAACGGCGGGCTGAACGCCAACCCGAGCCCCGGGCATCACAGCGCCGACCCCGGCTCCTCCAACAACGCCAGCCCCAACCCCGGACAGACGGGCACACACACTCCGCACAACAGCTCCCAGTTCCTCCTCAACAGGTTGGCTGCTTACACTTAACACCCCCTGCCCCACCCCTCTCCTGACCATCTCCATATTGGCCCAGGAACCTGTACGTTTCACCAGGTTGGACTTTCTGCCAAATTAGAATTTGGTGAGAAACATAAAATGCCACTCTGGCATCGAATGAGCCATCTACACAAAACTGCATCTCTGGACGGAGACTGCTCAGTGCAGCACACGTGACAATCATTCAAGTTAGAGGGTGTCCCAGAAGAGCTCAATCCCTGTTTCGGGCACATGTTTTTATTAAAAGACCAAATTCTTCCAAGTTGTTGAGGTTCTGGGTGCTGCCATACTTATACACAGCACACATTCAAGGGTATTTCTTTAGTTTTACTATTATGTATACAGTGTATATTTAGTGGGGTTTTTTTTAAATCGAGATGTTTAGTACCAAAATAAATTTTCAGTATCAGTTTTAGATCAGTGATTGTTTATGTGAAATGTATTTTGATCTGTTTACTGTTGTGTTTTACTGGTGATGTTTGTCAATATAACATCGTTTGAATAGGAGACTTGTTAAGCTTCTTTCTATCCTCCCTGACTCCTCCCCTTTCTTACTCCTGGACTCCTCCCCTTTCTCCTGGACTTCCCTCTGACCCCTCTACCTTATTTCCTGACTTCTCCTTCCCCCACTCCCACATC
The DNA here is from genome assembly GCA_016801175.1 of Esox masquinongy. Classification (NCBI taxonomy): domain Eukaryota; kingdom Metazoa; phylum Chordata; class Actinopteri; order Esociformes; family Esocidae; genus Esox; species Esox masquinongy. The sequence continues at coordinate 47,921 of JACXGI010003990.1, forward strand.
CTCCCACCTCAGACTGAGTGAGCCCAGGTTGTCCGAGACCGAGCGTCAGCTGAGCGAAGGTCAGTGGGCGGACCGCTCTCTCTTCGTTACGGAGCTCCTCCTCTCCACCCTGCTGGCCAATCCCGACCACAGTGACGACGACAATCTCCATAGCTACCACGACGCTGTGACTCGAGGCTCGGACGCCTTTACTGACTTCGGCGCCTTCGGAGACATGGGCTGCATGGAGGTCATGACCTTGGACGTGGCGCTGGAGAACCTTAACCTCCGAGAACAGAAGAGGAAGGAGCAGCCCCCAGCGTCCCCACCTCTTTCATGACGTCACCGGTGACCACTGCTGCAATGTTTAAAACCCCCCACCAACCACCTCGCCCCACCGCCAACCACCACCGGGTGTCAACTGCCAACGGAGAAAGACTGACGAAGAGAAGCGGCAACGGCTCCTTTTGGCTTGGTTCTTTTTTTTTTTGGGCGAGGGGGGGTTGATGTCATCTGTCCCCCCCCCCCCCCCCCTTCCCGTTTGGTTGTGCACATGGAGTCAGATGAGAGAATGTGGAAGTAAGCGAGGAAGTGTTGGGAGGGAGGGAGAGAGAGAACATGAGCTATATATTAAATCTTTATAAATAAATCTATATGAAAGAAAGCCGATAATCAGCTCCACATGAAGCCCTGTGTTAAACTCTAACAGCTGAATGTAGGACTAGTAGAGGCTGGGCAGCCGTTTGGTAATTTATTATTGTAAATGAATCCACGGACACAGTTAGGCAGGAAGACTGCAACGGATGCACTCTCCCAGCAGCTCGGCTGCCCTGTGTTGACGCTGGTGGAGGGTGAATCCTGCTTGGACGTCTCAGCTCATCAACACGCCTGCCTGTCGAGATTCTCCACCGTTTCTCAGTGGACCCTGTCTTACCTACAGCCCCTGTCAGGGCCATCTTCCATTTAGTGGTTAGGTGTTACAACGCGGCGAGCTGGGTGTCTTTACTGAGTCTAAGCACGTCGAAGGTCCTATGTGATGAGACGGTGTGTCTGCTCTCCGTGTTTCTCCCCAGTCCGCTGTTAGTGGAGGGGTGTTTAATAATCATTAATCCCCCTGTGGACTGTTGTTGGGTGACCGGTTTTAACTATTTATAATTTAGTGGTTTTATTATTTTGGCTCCTCACATGACATCACGTACGGGGTCGTGTGACCTCGCTTTATGCCGACTGTGGACCCTTTCTTTAACTGCATATCCAGAGAAACTTCATAAAGTACACAAAGCACTACATACGCTTCACAGGAAGTGGTGATGGTGGGGTGGAATGGCCGTAGTGTCACAATGACTATAAAAATAAAGGTTTATGAGATGTGCGGAAGAGGTGTTTACTAAAAGCAGGTTTTCTGAAGTGGGAATGTTACTACGGGAACACAAAGGGTCTTCTCAGATGTCCTTACCTCCTCTGGCCTCTTTAAATAGGTCAAAGGCCATCATTGGGGGGGGGGGGTAAATGTACACGTGTGTTGAATGTGACTGTTCCCTCAGCTGCACCTGTGCTTTCTAAAGCGAATTACGTTTACATGGGTGGATTCCAAAATAAATATGTAAAGTGCTAAAAACTAAGTTGTGCAATACATTTTATTGATTAAACAATAGCTAATACATTTCTATTAAACGTGTGCATGATTTTCTCTTGACAGAATAAAGATGGAGGGGGTACTTGAGAGTAATGAGGTATCAAAGAGGACATCAGTCCACTAGCCTACTAACAAATTCAGACCTTGATCACCTATTTCTGGCACAAAAGAGAAGACTGGAATAAGAAAATACCAATGACTACAATTGAAACCGGACAAACTATAGAGATGAACAAAAGGCCTCTGGGAGCTAGAACACAGTTTTGTTTAGTTTTATGTAGTCAATAGACTGGGACTTTGGCTGATCTGGATGGTTTCAGGCATCAGCCACTGAGATTTAAATTCGATCAACACAACTACATTTTTGTATCTGACTTAAACCTCTCTGGTCAGAGTCCTCGTAATGTGCATAGCTATGTAGTAAACTAGCTAGTGTTCGTCAACTCCGATCATCACTCTCTTGGGCAACTACACAATGACGATGTGCTGAGGGTTTAGGACAGGGGTATTCAACTCTTTATGAGGTCTGGGGCCTGCTGGTTTTCTGTTTTACATCATTAATTGCACCCATCTGGTGTCCCAGGCCTAAATCGGTCCCTGATTAGAGGGTTGTCATGAAAAAATGGAGTGGAACTGGCTTTGCGGTCTAGAGTTGAATACCCCTGGTTAAGAGTTTACTGCTGAGGGGTGGGGTCTAGCGGTGTAGTGTTTCGGTTCTGTCTACTTTGGGTTTGGAGTGCAGTCGCTGTCCTTTAAAATCTCCCCGTCTCAGATCTCCAAAAACTCCAATCAAAATGAGGTGCAGGTATGCTGGGTGGGGGGTGCGCTGCACTGTTTCAATTGGCTAGAGACTGTTCTTTCTCATTGTCTTCTAACCAATGATTAGTTTGCGAGGCCGGAGGTGGATCATCATTTGACTTTCTCCGTGTCTCACTCGGTAACCTGCATGCTACTCTATGGTTCAACAAATTCTTTATGACTTTGACCACTTGACATGCTCTCCTGAAAGTCTTAGTTGTTCCAACTGACTGACCGTTGCTGTTCCTCACCACTGCCCTCAAATGCCAAGTTTATGATCCACCACCATCTGGTTGCGGAGAATCCAATATGCTGTCTTCCCATTGGTTTAGCTGAAGAAAGATAGATTGTTCCGTCTTTCCATTTGGTTAGCTTAGGTAAAGTCCTTTGTGCTGGCTGTTTTGGTTTACCTGAGGATAGATCCTATTTCTCTGTTGGTGGGGGTTTTTTGTTGGAAAAAATCATTTATAACATGTACAGTGCTACTTTAAGATCACAGACGTACAGTGCTACTTTATCATTGAGAAAAGCAGGATACAATTTTAAAAAAAGAAAATGTCTATATTTTACGGTATAGTGTGCGTGGGTCGACTGTACAGAGTCCTGGGAGGGTTTTCCTGACCCCTCGATGACCCTGGACCTTCACAGCTCAAATACCGACTGAGCTCCCGGAGCAGAATGTTTAAAGTATTTATATTTGGTTTTCACCTGTCATAATCAGACCAGTCAGTTAAGAATCAGCTCTCGTTTACGCTGACTGGGAGCATACGACTGAAGGCCTCGGTTATCGGGTGAGAAGCTCCCAATCCCGCTCTGTTCCCAATATAATGCTCTGCTTCCACTTGGGCGGTAGAGTGCTATGGGAATAGGGTGTCATTCGGGACGTATCCTGTGTGGTTTGTGGCGTCAACAGTGTTTGTGCGGCGGTGGCCTGACCATGGCAGTGTTCCGTCTGGTTATTGGGGGAACGTAGTGCCAGTGGGACACGACGTACGACTGGAACACTGAGGAACCCTGGGGAAGTGGAAAGGCCAAGCTAGTTGATGGTTCAACACTAAATAACCAAATGTCTCTTTCAGATGTCAGCAATGGAGCAATTAAGTGAAATAATTAACATTAGGTGACAAACTTCGGGTCACCTACCGGGAGCATCTTAGTGTGAGGGTGTTCGATTCACTGGACCCAAAGACAAAACACCACTAGGTGGGCAGCATCAAAATTTGACCACTAAGGAACCCTGTTCTGCTAGTTTGGCTTGATGAACACTACCCGGGCCTGACCTACAGAGGCCCACCTTTTAAAGATACATGTGCCTGACAAACACCAGGCCGAAACGTTCCCATTGCATCTTTTAAAGAGAGACGGCTTCTGCAGATCTCCATTAAGAAATGTATTTAAAACGGGGACCAAGCAACACATGACCAGCAGAATCGATGAAACAGCAGATTGTCAACCGGCAACTAAAACCACATAGGGTCAGCAAAATAAAACGCAGCAAGAAAACAATCGTTGGGATTAGTGGTTTGGTTTGTATGGTCTGTAGCAGGAGTATTCAACTCTGGCACTCAAAGCCAGTTCCACTCCATTTTTTCATTGCAACCCTGTAATCAGGGACTTATTTAGACTTGGAACACCAGGTGGATGCAATTAATGACTATGTAGAACAGAAAACCAGCAGACTGCGGACTTCTAGGTTAAGAGTCGATCCCTCCTCCAGGTGTATATCCATACCTTTGATATGGATATTTTTATCAGATACCTATGGTTAATGCCACACCCACCCCATTGACCACACCCTACTGAAGAGACCACACTAACAACACAATAAACACACCCACAATGCAGTTTGGTATTCTTTGTAATTTTAATTCCCATAATTTAATTGGTTTTAAATGCAGACACTTTTTTTCCACTAAAAATGTTAAACAAATGGAAAAAAATTACAGTACAGTTATTATGCAAATCAGAAGAGCTTAACATGTTAAGTCTCAGTTGAAGCCCGCACTTGGAGGAGGGACCAGTTAACAAACGGTTAAACAGCGAAGCAGTATAAAGACAACATAGAGCAGATAGAAAGCCAGCAGGCCAGCTAACAGCCGAGGAACGCATTCTACCACAGAATGGACTAGATAGAAAAGGAAAACCGACGCAATGCACCTTCTGTAGAGACCGCCACCTAGTGGGGAAGGTTGGAATGGCAGCATTTTGTCCTCGCTAGCAGGAAACGGCTAGCCTGTAAATCCAGACTGATTCCAGTTCACGTTCCATGCATGTTACGACGCTGAAACATGAAACCGAGCTCTATTCGGTCCGACCTTCCAGGCAAAATTGGTTCCCTGTGAGGAGACTGTCATTACATCCATCCACCCTGGGTAGACTAATGTCGCTACAAAGAGAGACAGTGATGCTGTCGTGCCTTCAAAAAAGAAACAGCTTAATTAATTATTGCACATTCAGGAGTTAAGCCTCATAACATTCAGTTAGATTCCCGCAGTGCCTCAGTGGGATCGGCCGTCAGACCAACTCCCCACTGGCAACCGCATCAGTCGTTGGCCGTTTTGATTGACGATCGGTAACCGATTCTGATTGGTGAAAATGCTGTCTCCCTCTCTACCTTGAGCGGTGCATCCCAGTCAGCCTATCAGAACTGGGAATGTATGAAATGAATGACCGTGCCTGTTCCAATGGGGATCCGTCTATGGAAGCAGATTAGTGTCAATATGTTGGCAGGAACAAGCCTCCATAGATCCCCAGAGAAACACGCAGCTTGTCAAAGAACTGTGAGCTGCTGGAGTGGCTGTCACCTTTCCTCAGAGCACATCGCAGATCATCTGCACATATGCATCCCACAGATCTAGTCTGAGAGCGACTGAGGTCAGTCCTCCGTGCTACTGGGTAGTAGTAGCTAGATATCGACAAGTGACTCCCGGGTCAGGCAGCTCATTTAAAGCGCTACAGGGAAACAAAATTACAAAGTGTTTTTTCTAAAATAAAAATAAAGATGGTAATTTAAAATTCTAATCTGCATTGACAACTGACACGCCATCCGACGCAATGGAGAGAGCGTCAGCATACAGGAAGTTGTTATCCCGTGTCATAACATGACATTGTAACAACTGCTTCCTGGTTTACAGTGATGACATCGTAGCCCCGGACAAGGCCTTCCATTGGGTTCCAGTGGGTTCCCCCCTTTCTACAGCTGGCGTGATTGCCTCAAGAGGTTAAAACTCAGATATGGTAGAAAAATATAGTCTTGATGAAATTTGCCTATTTATTCTCTTAATTATTGAATTGCACCCATATATGAAGCGTAAATGTAGCAGTGCGGAGGGTTCACTAGGCTACTAAAAGAAAAACATGAGGACAATGAGACATCAGAGACACTCTTCTAGCCACTTCAAGTTATTTTGTCTTACTTGCACTTGGTAATTCATGGTTAATGATACGTTTTTCTTTTCATTGGCATCATTAGGCAACACGTTTTAATTTTTATATATATATATATATATATATATATATATCTTGAGTTACTCTACAATATCATGGTTACGATGTAAACTCCACAGTACTTATAACTTACTGTATCCAACACACAGTAAAACATCTTAACAAGGCAAATGGCCACTTAAGCATAGATTTGTTCATTTGTTAAAAATGAGAATACACACCACAAAAAAAAAACATTTTAAAATGAACAGCAAAAACACCTCACATTGGTGGTTTGTTCAAATATTTTTTTTAAAAGCCACACTTTTCATTTACTTGTTCATTGTTCATTTACAAGTCAGGTATTTTTTTTTCAAAAACGCTGGTGATGATCGATACTATTCCCAAACCTGGATGTAAAACCATTGAGTGGGACAGATTGCTCATTTGCCACAGTGACTTTTTGGCCATTGGGCAGAGAAATTGATATGTACCCTCTATTCAACTTTATGATATATGTGCTATACTGCCCTCTATAGGTTTTGTATAGGAACCTCTATTAGCAAACCACTAAACCCCTAAATATTAACCTTTGATATCTGCTTCACCCTTCCCTCACAAAAATCAGACCTATTCCGATATCAGCACTGTTACCTAACAGTGATACCCCTCTCTTATCAGTCTGTTTACCCCAGGGGTTCCCCTAACCAGTCTGTTTATTCCAGGGGTTCCCAGCTCTGGTCTCAAAAAACACCCAACGGAACACTTCTGTTGTAGCCCTGAACAAACACACCCTAATAATAAAATGACAAGTTGAAGCCATTGTTTCTGTTGGGTTACGGGGTACTGGAGTTGGGGAACACTGGTTTACCCCTCCATGATAGTAAGCCCTAACAAGATCCTCAAGGAACTGTTTCCTTTTTGAGTTAATGAGACTTAATGCAGGTGTTGATGATCACGGTGTCACAATGACCTCTGACCTTGGGGTTCCATCTGTGGTAGAGGGGTGTTAACAGGGTTGGGGTAAAGAGGAACCATGTGCCGGATGGTGTGTGTTTCTGTAAGCTGAATTCTATTGGTTTGCTGGTAAAGGGGCTTTTCAAGGCGACTCGTCGTGTGTTCAGGGCAGATAGTGGATTTCGTTTAGGATCTTGGCTGTTGCTACACTTCGACATGTCTGCATGACATTGGCATGTTGCTATGGCAGCTTACTTTGGCATGGTGTAACTCACCCTGTTCAGATGCACACGCGCACACGTGCGCGCGCACACACACACACACACACACGCGCGCGCACGCACACACACATGCACCTTTTCCTTGTTTCTTTGTACTTTACATACAAAACATTATTGTGCATTTTCCAGAAAGAGGAATGCTTTTGTTAAATCATTTCGAATAGTTCAGTTGATATGTTTGAATTCAGAATACTGGAACAGAATAAGGGTGTCCTCCGGATCGGGTCAAATATATATATAAAATGAAATGATAAACACCTATGTGATCAATAGGTCACATGCTATTGTGTGTGTGTGTGTGTGTGTGTGTGTGTGTGTGAGAGAGTTCAGGGTGACGTGATATCATGTAGAGCTCCCGTGACAAAAATAATCGTCCAAAAAAAAAAGCAACATTAAAAGCCCATGATAATAGTATTTACAGTAAAATAACATTATAGAACATCATTAAAAAATAGGGTGTCAATCTCTAAAACATACAGGATCTCTTATGGTGACTGATTTCTATGGTAACATCCTATAACAGAAAAACAATGCAGGCCCACCCCCCTGGGGAGGGTTTGGTGATCACAGTGCTCTCATGACCACTTTTCACCATCTTCTCATCTGTCTAAAAACTGCAGAAGCTAAAGAGGTGTGTGTGTGTGTGTGTGTGTGTGGGTGTGTGTGTGTGTGTGTGTGTGTCATCAGTCACACACATTTTTTGTTTTGAAGCAAAGCTGCGGTACAACAAGTCACACTCAAACAATCCAATAATACAATATGTACAATTTCATCTTTACGGCATTAATAACAGCTGGTAAATGCACTACACCTCTGGCTCCTAGCGTAGACAGCAACTGTTAATGCAATGAACATATATTCATATAGGACTGCAGGCATGTCGAATAGAGGCTGTGCAAATTAATACGTTACTGTTTACTTTGCGTGCGTGCGGGTGTGTGTGTGTCAATGTTTACTAGCCAGGAAACATTGTGTCAACTACTTTGTCTTTTGATATTCATCACTGTATGTGAAACACTGTGTCATTACCTCTGTAAAACGTATCTACAGCATTGCTCTGTGAGATTAAACGCATTGGTTAAACTGTTTTTTTTAAGCAAATTAAAATAAAAGAAAATAAATAAAATTAGAGTTAGAGGAAAGTCAACGAGTCAGAAGATTTCTGGACTACAACCCAGGCAGCGTGTGACCCAACCCACTCTTTTCCTCCACCCGTCCGTTAACCACTTCATTCTCTACCTTCATCCATCCCTCCATCCCTCTCTCCTTGTCCCCTCCACGTCGTCTATGCCCTTTTTCTTCTTCCCCTCCCTAGGCCACCCTCTCGTCTCTCCTCCCTCTCTCCTCCATCTCAGACATAAGGGAGGATGCCGTAGAGGAACAGTGCCATCACTGCAGCGCTAAACAGCCCCGCCACCGGCACCGTGACGAACCACGCCAGGAAGATGTTACGGAACAACCGCCAATCAACCGCCTTCTTGGAGCGGATCCAGCCAACGGCCACCACCGACCCGACCTGGACGTCATGGAGACAGAGGGGGGCGGGCAGACAAGAAGCCAATCAACAGCAGGACATTTCTATCATTTCAACCAGGGATCCTGGTCCATCAATCCTGGTCCAGAACAAGAAACAGCCCAAAGCCTTTGCCTGTGGATCAGGTGGCTTAGTGCAGGGCTAGAACAGAAGCCTGCTGCAGGGTGTATAGGACCAGGGTTGGGTGGTGACGGAGCCTGGCTTTAACGTTCCCAGGGTTAGTAACGCATGCTGATTTAAACTCCTATTCATTTGTTTCTTTAAATCGGCCGGTTGAAAGTCTGAAATGTACAGGTATGTTTTTTTTTTTATTTTACTCCCAATTAAATGATTGAATTCATGTAAATGTATACGTGTTTTAAAATGAATGAATATATATATATAAATGAATGTATAAATGAATGTATATGAATTCACTGATGAAAATGTCTAGACGTTTTAAAATGTGCGAATTCATGTGAATTAACTGATGCGAATGTGTACAGGTTCAGGCTTTCAAAACAGCTCAGGAGAACTCATCAACTCATTCATAGATCAAAATATAACCACAACTATTATTCTGACACACACAAACACACACACACACAAAATTATAGTACTGAATCATGTGACTAACATGTGCAGTGACACATCCTAGCATGTGTGTGTCTCTAGGGCAATATGGTGACCAGTGTAACCCGAGTAGCCCTGAAAAAAGCAGCATCTAAATCTGGACCGGGTCAGGACGGACTGCCGTGGTTTCCAGACCACCCTGACATTGATAAACATCTGTGGCGCTGTTTAAACAGGCAGACGAATACTGACCTTTCGCCCATTCATTGGCAGAAGATCAGATCTGTCAGAAGACCAGTTAGTGACAGTGTGAACGTAGAGCAGACCGCTATTAGCTTGTTAAATTTTATGATGCGGTTAGATGATACGTTCTACACTTATACAGCAGCTCTGAGATGTGGACCTGTCACTGCACATCTTCGTCATCACTCCAATCTTCATCATCATCACGATGATGATGACAGCAGTACTAGATCACACACACACACACACACACACACACACACACACACACACACACACACACACACACACACACACACACACACACACACACAC